>VXBB01012967.1:618692-649103 GCA_013399915.1 Illadopsis cleaveri
GAAAAAGAAAGAAATCAAAACCACCCAAACCCAGTCTATGATTCATTACCACTGGAGCAAGCAACAATGGAAGCTGCTCTGTAGAGAACAGGTGTTTAACGCAGCATTGTCTGACCCTGCTTTAGACAGGGTCACACAAGATTGTGTTAAAAATACCTGTGTGCAGACACTGCTGCAGCCAGCCCTAGCCACTAGCTGTGGGGTCACGATTTGTTAGTGCAGTCAGCAGTAAATAAAAAATCCTCTCTGCATATATACACTGCCTGTATTTCCATGCAAACTCTCGTGTTACCACAACAGCACAGAGGGGAGAATGCAAGTGTTCACAGGTGAATACAGCCACAAAATTAGCAACAGAGCTGGAAAAAGGGGAAAGAAAGCAGGGGGGGTGTTAAGCAGTCTGCAGTATTATCTGTTGTGTGCACAATGTCATCCACTGTTTGAAAAGTAGGCTGTAATTAAATAGAAGAGTGGGAGAAGATGATGTGTTCACTCTAGCAGTTTTGTCTGGTCTTTCCTAAAACAATGCACTTCTTTAGCTAGCTGATTCCCCTTACAGCTCCAACTTAGCATGCATTTCTCAGTTTCCTCCAGACAGTTTTTACTGGAAGAGCTTATACGAACCTTAATCACCTCAAAAGACTTGTGTTTTTAACAGCAGAATTTCCACCTGGAGCCTGACCAACTCCTCTTGTTTTCCTGATGTCAGGTTCAGATTTTGGAGCTGCCATCCAAGACGTCAGTCTGTACCTTGAAGCCAGAGGTGGGTGCCAAGCTGGGCATGCCCATGTGTCTGAAGTTACAGCAGGTAAGGCAAGAGCGCCTGCTAATTGTGAAATGTTTTCTCTGTGATTCATTTTATATAAAGCACATGAATCTTTCTTCACTTGGATTTTGATTTATAATCAAACCAATCAAGTAATTATACTATTAAAGGGGGGAAAGATTTGTGAACATCCTTAATGTAACTTTCAGAGCTTTCCAAGCTTTAATGGAAGATTTGCAAATGCTCAAGGAAAGCTTTGTATCCTTAGGATAGATACAGTTCTTGCATCCATCAAGAGGAAAATGAATGACTTACCAAAGCCAGTTGTTTGATATGGTTTCTCACTGCATTAAGAATGATGAGAAATGTTTGGGTTGCTTAAAAACAGTGGTTTTAATGGCAGATTCCATTCACTTCAGTGCCCTCAGGATGAGGAAGCACTCTATGAACATTTTACTCCAGACATACAATAGGAACAAAGTATTTATGGTGGTACTGACTACAGACAAAAAGGAAAATAAAAGTAATTAGTGAAAAAACCCCCAATATTTGCAAAATATTTAGCAAATAATATTTATGGGCTGCCAATAGTGAACACAAGTAATACAAAAAGGTGGCAGTAGAGGGAGGAAGGAGTTCAGGTGATTGGCTTGAAATTTCCAGAGAACTGGTGGCAAAGCTGATTCCCTTGTAACCCCCTGACAACACTCTGCTACAAGTCTACAAATGAGCTGGTGCCACGGGTGTAATTCCTGCAGGCTCACTGGAACATTTGTGTTGGTTTCAGTTGAAAATGTTATCAGTCAAAGTTTGAGGCCTCAGTGTCTTCACCCAAGATCCTGAACTGACTGAAATCTAGAGAAATTCAGTTGCTGACTTCGGACAAAAGCCAAGAGAGGCCACAGTTGGAGTTCCATGCTGTAATTAAAAACTAGGGGGAAAAAAAAAAAGAAAGAGGAAATTAACCAGACTGATTAGGCTTTTGTTAAACAAAGTTTCTCCTAAAAATGCAATCAGTGTTCAGTGCATAATGAAATGAATGGGTCTTTCTGTCTCCTCGACATTTTTTAATAAGATGGAGATAACTGTGGAAATGTTCAGTGTTGAAAATTTTTCTTGCCTGTGTAAGAAGTCCTCTGTTTTGCCATATTTTCTACATGCATTAATATTTATACTCCTCTAGGAAGCAAAGCAGGTGCAGAGACTTAATTTTCTATAGTTTTTGATTTTGTTGGCAGTGGGGATAAAGCAGAGGACTGAAAACTGGGAGAGGTAGATTATTCCGTGCAAATTCTGACTTTGAGAACTCACCATAACTTCCTAGACTGCACCAGGCAAGTATAGATAATCCCTCAGAGTCTCACAGCTGTGTTTGCTTTTTTAGAAATGTGTGCAAGTTGGTTTAAAGGCACGAGGAAGAGGATACCCTTAAGGGAAACAATTGCATGTGGTGTACCGAAGTGATGCTCTTCCTCCTGTTCTGTGGTTGCACTGGAAGTGGCTCTCTGAGTAACCCTGTAACCATAAACCAGGAGAACACGAGCTCACCCAGCTGCACCCCTTCCTGGACAGAGGCCCTCCAGGATTTCTTTGTACACAGCTGTGTTGGGCAATCCAGACATACCCAGGAGATGAGCACTCCCAGCCCAGCACTCAGGGGTTGCCTAAGACACTATTTGATGTTGCTTATGGCACAGTAAATTAACAAGTTGAAACAGAAGCTGACAGGGAGAGCCCCATAAAGGTCTGAAGGAAGAGTGCTTGGGGTGGTTGTCCAATGAGAGTTTGGGGGCTGCAGCCAGGTACCATCGTATTTTTCTGCAATTCAGGGAAACAACAAACCCCCCCAGCAGCAGCCTGAATGAGAAACTTTCCTACAGAGCAGAAGGCAAGTGAGGTTAGGCTTGTAGATTAAACCTCACTGGCTTCTAAGCAGTCAAAAAGCTTGCAGCTATTTATTTTGTTCTTTTGAGCATTTTCCTCCCTTATTTTTCTAGGTTTGTCCTTAAAGATATTAGTTGATTCACTTTCTTTTGAAGATTCATGTTCTTAAATACATTGTCCCTTCAGTTTCACACCTTCCTGCTATTACTAATTGGGTGGAGTAGGATTTGTAGGAGTAAGGATAGTCTTCCCTTAAATTTTTTGCACTCCTTGGGGAAGGCATCATATTGCATAATGGTGCAAACAAAATAATTCAACAAGAATAATACATGTCGAAACTGGAAATGCCAAGTTATTACTTTATATAAACTATTGCAATTATTCCTGTTGAGTTGACAGCAGATCACCTTTTCTTCCTTCCTTGACAGTTATCCAAATGCAACAACAAAATGTTCTGCTTAGGAAGAGCAATGATTTATAATTTCATTTTTCTACTGAAACAGAACATGAATGGTTCTCTCCAGCAGTGTCTGTTATTGGGAATTGAAATAAATAGGCTGTTGTGAAGCACTGCTTGGTGAGTCCAGGCTCAGACCAAGAGCTCTACTGATCTTTCAATAACTTTTATTGTTTTAGTTCCTGTACCCATTGAAATATTACACTTCATATGGTTAGGAAAGTCAGGAAAAAGTAGTGTGGGAGACCTGCATTTCATAGGAAAGAGTACTTGGGATTTAAAACCCACCAATCTTAGATCTCACTTGCAAATTACTGTTTTTCAAATCTAAAGTGCAATACCCACAGCACAAAAAAAGAAAGGGTTTTTTGCTTGGCATGCCTGAAGTGCTGAGCACTCACCTGTCTCTGCTGTCTGCAGAAGGGTGAGGAGCTGCTGTGGAAGCCACCATCCCACTCAGAGTGGGGAGAGGAGCTGACCTGTTCCACTGCCTGATGACAGCTACAACTTCTGTGAAACCCCAGCTCTGAGGAGTCTTGTGCTCACAGAAGAGCAGCACAAATAATTGTGGGGTTGTTTTATGCTTAAACTGGGGGCCTTGAAAGTCCCTGTGAAATACTTGGTTTTGCTTTGAAGATTTTACCCTTTATTAAATACAAATAAAATCTGGAATGCTCATTTTATTGAGATTTTTAACTTTCTTGATATCTGGTATCAAAACCCAGGTCATCCAAAATACCTGATGAGTTAACATGTATCTGACTCCATGTATGAATCAATGTATTCATTGCTCTGATGTTATATTATTTTAGCAAATCAAAATTTTAACAGAAAAATTGTTCATAATTCTGGGCACTGTGAGAAACCTTCTTTATGGGCCTTTCTAGCCAGAGCATGCTCCCTACCTTTTCAAAGGAAAAATGATTTAAAAGGAAGGAAGGAGGCTCCTCCAAGATCCCAGGTGTGGACAGACTCTTCAGAAGGATGATCGGGGGGATTTCCCACATTTACAAGGATTTCCCCTTGGTTTCTTTCTTTTAAGGAGCAATGTTGTTCCCTGCTCAGTGAGCTCTATTCCTCAAACACTTTTCTAGGCTGAGTAAGGCTGAGGAAGCACGAGGCTGGTACTCAGCAGTCATATTACTCAGACTGATGCCTTAAGTTTCAGCTTTCATATTTTTCAGGTTCTGTGCTGCCTTAGGGGTGTAGCTCTGAGCCTCATATGAAGNCACCCATCTCTTACTAGTTCAACTCCCCCCAGAACACAGAATAACCAGTGGGAGAACAGTCTGGACCATTAGTAGAGGCAATGAGCCTTTGGCCACTACAGGTTTGCATCATGACACTGACAGCTAGCGAGTTTGACCTCATTCAATAACGTGATACTGGTAAAAATTAATTCTTTATGCCCTTTACCTTTATCTTAATTGAATACTGAGCAAACATATCCCGTAGGAGCAGACAGTGTTTGGAAAGATCTGAACACCCAGTTGGATACATTTCTTAGATGTGCCTACATGAGGTGGTAATAATCCCAGCATCTATTTTGATATTTCTTCTCCTATTAAAGAAATAACTGGCATGAACAGTTTTTTTAGTTGCTTTTCATTAGGGATTTGCATCTTCACTCTTGTAACCAGGTACTGCTTACAGGATCATTAGTCTTTTGGCTGGAGCAATGATGAATATTTTCCTTAAGTGTGACATGTAATCCAGTAATGTTCCCTTCCTTGAATTATTTCAGAGGCTTAAATAAATTAGGTGTCTGCCCAGGGTGCCCTGCCCTTTGGCCTGTGACATCATTAATCAAAGTAGCTTTCAATTGGTTACAGTGGGACCTGGGCGCTCGTTAACCCCTTGGTTCCTGCTGAAGGTTCAGTGTTTACCTTCCAGCACTGTGGGGTACTTGGGCAGGCAGCCCCACAGCTGGCAGTGTGGCACTGGCATCCCTGAGCATGGCACTTCTCAGTGCCCACACGGGCTTGTATTGCTTTAGAGTAACTCAGCTGCTCTGTGGAATTTTTTCTATGAAGCACAAAGTTCAGGCCATGAAGTAAAACTCCTGAAAATTTCAGACAGGCTCTTTTCAGGTGTTATAGAGGGCAATAGTTTGGATTTTCAGAGAGAAATTTTCTCCCTCTGTGTGTATATTTATATATATATGTGTGTGTGTGTGTATGTTAAATATGTATAATATACATAAAATTTAGAATTTAATATGTAGATATAAAACCTGTAAGTGCGTATTACCTAGTAATACTTTCTGTAAGTGGATGGAATATCAAAATTTGACATTCAGACATTTAAACTTTTTTTCATTTCTACATCAGTCAGCATTTTAAATAATTCTCTTGGTGCTTGGACTAAAACCTACACAGGGATGATAATTTTCTTAACTCACTATTTATTTCTCAAACAATTTTATTTTTCCTTAATCAGCTCACCTGTGGTTCACAACCTGTGCTTCTGGCTGGCTATGAAGATGGATCAGTTGTCCTCTGGAATGTGTCAATGGGAAAAGTGTTGAGCAAACTCATTTGCCACCAGGAGCCAGTGATGAGCCTTGACTTTGACTCGGAGAAGGCCAAGGGGATCTCAGGCTCATCTGAAAAGGTGCTTAGCATCTGGAGCCTCAATGAGCAACAGAACCTCCAGGTCAGGATCACTGGCCCTCTAGAGTCATTTATCCCACTTTGCACTAACAGTTTGATAGACTAAAAAAATATTTAGTCATGAAGAGGAGTTGTTGCAGATCTCTAGCTAATTAATCACAGACTGGTTAGAATGTCTGTGCTATGGACTAGACTTAGCAAAGATGGTGAGGATTTAAAAGAAAAAGAAAAAAACCTCTCTCACATGTTTCTGGTTTTACCAAAGTTGCAACAGGCACACAGGCCTAGCATTACTCAAGCCATTGCCTCTGTATCTTCATTTATCACATTGGTAGTATCCAGCTCTCGGAATGTCCTAAACATTATAAATGAGTTATAAAAATGAGAAACAAAGGATTGCTTTTCCAAACGTTCAGCTTGAATGGCCATAGCGAGCTTTCCACTGTGGGAAAGACAGAAGTATTCCATTAAATACTTCACAAACAGCAAGAGTAGGAGTAGCCCAGCTAGCACCAAGAGGACATGAGGTTTAGGCACCCAGCTTCTTTTGGCACCTACAGGGCCCAGCCAGAGGCACAAAATCAGGCACTTGTCTGCCCCAGTTCATGTCTGAGCTGTGGTACTGTGAATGGCTGGGTTAGAAGGAGGTCATGTAACCCCCAGCTCAGGCTGTGCTAGGGAATGGCCATAAATACTGCTTTCATCTGGACAGCTTTAGCAAGTGTTCCAACAGTGCCAAGCTGTTAAGTACAATTGGGAAATGTAGGTGTGGAAATGAAGTGCAAAAAGGCTCATGAAAATTGAAACAGCCCATGCACAGCCTCTCCACTACTGGGTGCTTTAACCTTTTGGAAGTGGCAGTGGTCCCACGAACAATGGAGATGGCCTGAATCAGCCCCTGTGAGAAGAGATCTGCTGGATACACCAGTTCATGGGAGAACAATAACTGCTGTGACACCTTGCAGCTTTTATGGAGATTTTTTTAAAGTAGTACAGCAGGTTAATGCTATTTTCAGAATGGTGCTGTAGGAAGAAAAGCACAGGCTGGGACTCATCACCTGGGGGACACTGTAAAGATGTGGAATCTGTGAGGCATCAGCACAACACCTGCATTTCTGGGGTGGCAGGGCACCAAGTGTGCGTGGTGCAAACACAGCCAGTCTTGGTGAAGTCTGGAGGACACGGCACTCACTGAGGAGGCGGCTGAACCTTAATACACAACACGCCATGAGAGAGGCACTCTGCACTCTGAACGAGCAGTGAAGGTGTCTGATACACATTGTCATGGTTCGGGTTTGCTGGGTTTTTGGTCCTGTTTGCCTCCCCCTGCCCAGCCTCACCCTGCATCTCACCATCTGCACCAGGTGTCCTTAACTCAGGGAAGTGGAAGGAAGGTGAGCAATCCCAGTAAGAAACTTGGTATTGAGACTCATTCTCTAAGATCAAGGTGACAGTAATCTGACATCATGACAGGCTTCTTAAATTTTCAAATACTCTAGTGATGAAGAGAAAGCTGTTCTTTCATATTAATTATAGCTAAACTTTTTTCCTAAAGTAAAAGAAAGTATTGTTCTTTACAGCACATTTCACTAATGAGTTAACTGTATGCAGGGCTACACATACAACTCACAGGAGTTCACCTGAAATATTCCAAGTATTGTTATTCCCATTCCCAGGGGATGTAAGATTAGCTACATCTTCAGCTCCTCACACTGAGAGATAGAAGGTTGCCTCAGAAGAAATTTAAATGCCAAGTATTATAAGCTACAAAAGCAATGTTCTTGTGCTTCATGGGAGCATGAATGCCCTAAAAAAAATGCATCTTTCATATGAGCACTAGAGATTGTCAAGGACATAGATTAAGTTTTTTTCCACTATTGCATTAATAATATAAACCAGATGGGGATTTTTTTCCCTGACATTCCAGGTACCTGAGGTAATGGTAGACGTTGGAAAGCCACTCAGTGGCACATTATTTTTATTCTAAAAGGTTTTAATAAGTAACCGTGGTGCACAGCTATCTGCCGTTGGAGAGGGAATGATGCAATGATGGTACTGCAGCTCTGTTTTAAGTGGCAGTGTTCCAGTGTGTCAATGAATAGATGATGAAGGTAACTGCAGAGTTTATTGCTATGGGGAAAGTTTGTATTGTCTTCTGCAGGAAAGTTGCTGAAATCATCACTGCAGCAAATGACACGATTGGTTATGAGCCTTCTGATTTGGATAAGATAGTGTAACTATGTGATGATGTTTGTGGTAGAATGTAGGAGGTAAACAGCTTCTGCAGGTGAATAAACAAAGCTGAACTAAGAAATCTGATAACCACAGAAGCTTCTTTTTATATGACAAGAGAAAAAATCCTGTAAGCTGTGATGTGAGTTTTGTTGGTTCGGCTGCTGAGGCTTTTCCCCCAAATGCTGAAGCTTAGTCAGCTGCTATTTTGGTTTTTCCCTAATAAGCAGTGGGTTTAAAGACATGCTTTGGGTGTAAATGCCAGTGTCCTTGGTTGTGACTGACTGAAAGCACTCATCTGTTTTTACCTCTTTGTTTTCTTAATTAAAAGCTGGTTCTCTGATTAGGAAATTATGTTGGTATGTGACTGCTGTGGTTAGTGACACTGTACTAAGCCCTGGGATGGTGCAAATCCTGGCAGTAGGATTACACCTGGCTGCATATACCTTGAGCAAGTTTTCCCCTTTGTGTTGCTTTTCTCTCTCACTCTCATAGTTGCAGATGATGCACAAATGCCCACTGTTCCCTCATGTTCCATAGCCAACAGGCATCACCATTACAGGCTTCCTTTTCAAGTTGTAGCTTGCTGAGGACATGCCATTTCTCCAGTCGCCCTGACTGTGCTGTGTGGATCTTGCCCACATAATTGACATTAATGATGAGAGCACCACGCCCAGGATTGGTTATAGCCATTAGCTAATAATCTCAGTCACACAGTAAAACCCATCCTACATTTGCCAGGCTGGTGATCTAAGGAATAAATCCTTCCCTTGCCAGGACATTCACACCAGCAAAAATCCCACTGAGGCCATGCTGCTTTAGACCTGCCCTGGGGAGTTTGGAGCACGTGTACTAACAAAAAGCAAAGGTTTACAGTTGCAGCCCCACCAAGAGGCCCCCATACAACCTATTTCTCATTAGGCTTGAGCAAAACTTGCTGTCCTCTGTTCTGAATTCATTGTAGACACATTCTTCAGGTCATCTTTGAAAAAGAAATGTATAGAGCATGTAAGAAACATGTCAAGTTTCATTCAACCTTTTGTCTTACCCAACAGCATAGCTCTTGCTATTTGAGTAGGTAGCTGGGCAGTTCTTATATAGTTGGAAAATTGCTTATGGCTTTGTGCCTGTAAGGTTCTCAGATATGTTCAGCTGAATCTGAAACCAACCTTGACCAACATTTCTGGAGCTTTTTGCATCCAATATAAAAGTCAAAATTACCTGCAATAGTATATCTTTATAACCCTGTACTAGCTCTGCATCATGGCATGTCCTTCAGGGAGGAAAGCTCCTCAGGTGTGACATGCTTGTCAAGCCCTTCCTGCCTCAGACAAACAGTAAACACCACACAGTGAATTAAAACAGGCACTGGATGATATTAAGCTTTGGTACAGGATAGTTACAGACTCAGGTTTAAGGAGACAGTGGCATTAACGTGTCATTTCCAATGGTACTTACAAATAAACAGCAGTTCAGGGCCAGCTTTATAAGCCAGAGGTGTTTTCCCTGTTGTGACAGAAGCTGAGCTGTTCCAATACACACACACACACACACACACTTGTGTGCATATTCTGCATGTGTTTCAGAGGCAGATTGCTCACTCAGACAAGTTACCTGAGGTGAGAGCAAAGGTGTGTTACTTTGAGCTTTGTGCTTCAAGAGAAACGTGTGTCAGTAAAGTGAAAACTTTTCTTTCCAGGGGCTAAGTCCAGTGCAGCCCCAGTGCCTCCTGAAGAAAGCCAAATGCCTCCCAATTTAATTGTGCCCCTCTGAAACCTGTGCCCCAGTAGTTTCCAAACAGTAACAAAAGGCATCCAAGACTGAAATCAATAACTTGGCCATAATCCCCTCCTTGGATTTGGTGTAAATAGAAGTCTCATGGGAAGGAGTACTAGAAATACAGATTTCCTGACACTGTAACCCAATTCCTGGAAGCATTCCTTTCTCAAGACTGAGGTAAATGCTACAACAGCTTACTGGGGGGTTTGTGAGGGGCCACAGTAGTAGAAGTGGGTAGCAGGTAGCTTAAACATCAGCCCAGAAGGGTCTCAGCCTGGGAGTACTGCAGAAGCAGGGAAAATATATGGCCTTACCTCTGAACGTTGCAGCTCATACAAGAAAGAAGAAAAGGGCAAAGTTGTGCTCAAAACCTCAGTTCAGAGCTTCACTTGTGGCAGAATATGTAAATAGCTTTAAATGCAAAATAAAGCATACAAGAGTTGGGTTTATTTTGTGAAAATTGCTCTGGAGATGGAAGGCTCAAGGTGTTTTCTGTCTCTGTCTATTGTTCTCACCAAGCACCATCCACCACATGGTGGAAAGCTCCACACTCCCTGTGTGACACTGGTATGTTGGGTGGGCACAACACCTGCTAAAGTACCAAAAGATTCATTTTTCTTCTGTTTTGAATAACTAGAGTTCATTTGTAACTTTTTCACAAAGGTTTCCAAAACACATGAACTTGTCAACGCTGGCATATCTGATATCACCATCCGTCCAGACAAGAAGATTTTGGCAACAGCAGGGTGGGATCATCGCATCAGGATCTTTGGCTGGAAAAAGCTGAAGCCCTTAGCAGTGCTGGACTATCACACAGCAACTGTCCACTGCGTGTCCTTCTCAGATCACAGCACCCCCCGGGAGAGACTGCTGGCAGCTGGCTCCAGAGATCAGCGCATCAGTGTCTGGTCCATATACGCTCAGACGTGACACATCCTGCACTGCCATGGATTAGGAAAACAGGACTGCTGAAGCAATTCTAGCACTGTAATTCAAATGTGCAAGTGGGGAAGTGGTAGAATCTGTCTCCAGGCTGAAATGAGAGTCCTAGGTTAAAACTTCGAGCTTAAACAAGCAGCATAGGGATTGTCTTCCATAGAGGAAAGTGGATTTTTAATTCATAATAAGCAGAACAAGGCCAGTCACAAAGACCAAAGTTGCTTTGGGTTCTGCTACGGGTTTTGCAACACCTTTCCTTTGGCAGGTTGCTGACATAACTTGTGCCAATACCTTTGGTAAAAAAGGACTGGAATCCCTCAAACTGCAGTGGAGGCAGAATGTGTCTGTTTGTAAGTCATTTATGTATCCAAGAATCTGAGTCAGTGTAAAACATCACTCTTTCCTGAAAATTTATACCCATTAAACCACCTCCAGTGGTTTCTCATTGTCAGTTACTTTTTCTTCCCTGTAACTGAACGGCTATCAGAACACCCTTGATTTGTTCACACTTCTGTCAGTTTCTAACTTAAACCAACAGCCAGGAATGTGACTAGGGATGGCCTTCGGCATTTATGAATTTCATTATGTCTCCTGTCACCTCAAGCCTCACAATTAATCACAAGAAAGAAAGGGAAAAAATCTTCCCCAGCATTGCACTGCAAAGCTGTGTAAAGCCTTTTACAGAGCCAGTGCTAAATCCTGTCCACAGACTGATGAGCTAAAGGATTTAAACTCGGCAATCCAATTAGCGCCCTTCTCCTTGGAGAGTTCGGGGTAAGTTTCAGCATGGCAAGTCTGGGATTCAGCTGCACAACTGCCATTAACATTTAGGGGAATTGCATGGGTAAATCCTTATCCACACAGTGCGAATGGTTCCATTAACTTGTCATCTCTACAGTCATGGAAGCTGAAATTCATTCATGAAGGTTTATTTTGTTTGACTCACAAAGCAGCATTTGCATTCTTCTAAAGCTTATTAGACACACACCAGTGTGCTGAGAGCCGGGGTACTGCTGGATTTGGTCACAAAGCTGCAGTGGCAACTGTGTCCAGGCTGTGCACTACTTTATTGGAAATAATTGTTTCTGCTCTGTAGAGAGGTGGAAATCAAAAGTGACCAAAAATGAACAGCAACATCAAAGACTTTAGAAATTATTTCAGGAAAAACACACATGCAAATAAAGGTCTGGGTCTGTTACCCAGCTGTGCCTTGCAGACAGAGAATATTGCTGGACTGAAAGCCTTAAGCACCCAGCCTGATGTTCTTTACATTAGAACACAGAACCAGGATACTGTTGCCCGGCTTTTCTAAATAAAAAGTGGCCTTACACTTTAAATAATGCATTTCTTTGATTATTTCTTTACTATTCAGTAGCTGCATGGAGGATCACATTGCAGTTGAAAGTTAAAGCCTAATTTTGAGTGATCCCGAGTCAGGGGGAGGTGATGGTGTTCATTACATCTACCAGACAGAGTTGCACATCTCCACACATCATCCACCTCCCACACAGAAGAGGAGCTGCCTCCACTGTACAAGCAGCTCCAGCCTCAGCCTTGTGGAATGAGATGCAGTCACTCTCCACAAACCTGCTCCTGGAAGAAACCTTTTCTTTTGTTGTTTTTCCCCTTGTCAAAGTCGGTCAGAATTGACATAAAGAAACAATGATATAAATAAATAGAGAAAGTGTTGTTGCACGTGGTCTGAGGACCTGTCCTAGGGAGCTTGCCCAGAGATTTCCTTTTGCCTGTGCTGTCTGGTCCAACACCACACATGTGGCCCAGCGGGTGCCAGCATTCCTCCCCCATGGCAGCAAACAGCAGCCTGCACTCTTGGGCAGTTTACACAGAACTGAGCTGAAGGTTTAATGCTCATCCAGCAGGAAAGGAAATCCAGGGTTCACCCATCTTGGGCAAATGGTTGGTGTAGGAAACAATTTTTGATGCAAATACTCTGGTATAGGCACAGTGGCATCCCTCTGGAAAGAAGCGTTAATACCCCAGGCCTTATTAAGAGCATGATTAGATCAGAGCCTGAAAGAAATTCTTGAGTATATTTTCTCTGAAAAATGCCATTTACTGTCAACATCTGTGTCTAAAATACTTAGGGAGACTCATAAGGGAAGTTTAGATTTATGAATGTCTTTTGGAAGATACTCTAAAGATTACTGGGTGCTTACATCTAACTTACTGCCTTTTGCTGGGACTTAAATGTTTGTCTGATTAGGTAGATTTAAAAACAAACTTAGTTGCAAGTACAAATGAAATGCAAGTACAAATTGAAAATGAGGACATGAACTACATCTCAGACACACAGGTGAGAGTT
Source organism: Illadopsis cleaveri (assembly GCA_013399915.1). Classification (NCBI taxonomy): domain Eukaryota; kingdom Metazoa; phylum Chordata; class Aves; order Passeriformes; family Timaliidae; genus Illadopsis; species Illadopsis cleaveri. The sequence continues at coordinate 631,685 of VXBB01012967.1, forward strand.
TCCTCAGCTTCAGGAGGAAGGGCTGCAGGGCTGCTTGCAGGAACAGACCCATCCTTTACTTCCCATTACCAAAGCACTATCCATGCCATAGTTCTTCACAATACAATTAATTCATTAACTTTTTATATCACTACTGATTTTATTTAAACACCCAGTAAACAGATTTTTCTTTCACATTATAGTTTCCTTGAAATGAGCAACCAGACTACACTAGTTTGATTTAGAGTTGAGCCTAAATGCCATAGTTTGATTGTGAATTAGTCTTCTAACAGTTCATTTGCCTAAGGAACTAACCTGCACTTCCCCAAAGAAGATGGTTTCCAACAGGAAAGACAGTCTGTATTAGTATAGGCTGTGAAACACAATTGTCTAATTATAACTGTGAAATACAGATGTCTGGTGGCATCTAAGAAATTCACTTTTTTTTTAATTAAAAAAAATTAAATTTACAGTTGTGCCCTGAGCAGGGTTTCTGCTGATTTGCTAGTAGAAGGTTGTGAGTGAAAAGCCACCTTAAGGTGCTGGAGTTAGCTCTGAAATCTCACCTGCCAGAAAGGAACAGGGCTAGCCTGTACCTGGCCTAGAGGATTCAGGAGTGAAGGTGATGACAGCTGAATTATTACAAAAGGTTTCCTCCCTAGAATCACCGTCTTTGGCACCATGAGAGGGAAGAAAGCAACCGGCATTCGTAAAGAAATAGAAATAAATCCCAAACACCAGCATTTGTGCAGCAATTACATGGAATATTTATCACCACCGGAATGAATGGTGATCTCTGACCCTCTAACATTATTTGCAAATGAATCCATTAGTTACAACTCCTTTCTCTTATCAGTACATGAGCCATAAAGCACTGCAGTCCTTAGTGTAGATGAGCAAGGAAAGAGGAGATTAATTGTGTTTGTAGTAATGAGTGAAAAAGGAAGTAAGCTGGGGGCATGCAATGAGACAGTTGTTAAATTTAGTCCTTTAGAATGCAATTGCTACAGCAAGCCAAAAAATTACTCTGCAGCTTGACTTGGATTGTTGCAAAGGTTTGAGTTTAAAAGAGCAGATTTTTATAGTTAAGCCAATACTGGCTTCTGGACTGCTTTTGTTTTTAGCATATTTAAGATGCATCTACAAAGCCAACTTACAAATTAATAAATCTTTCCTTTAATTCAGTCTGCCAAGAACAAAGATAGAACACTGACTACTGCAGGAGCCATGTTAGTGATGTAAACCAAAGGACTGGGGATTAAACAAGGATTACTGAGTGCTAAATCAATGTGTTTCCTTTTCTGGCTGTGTGTCTGTGGTGTGAAAGTGTGGATCATTACATAAAACATGGCACATGACTGCCTGGATTAATACTAGACAATGTTCCGGCAGTGCTGACACACAGAGTTGGATGTTGAAGCATGACCATTGTGCTACCAGGAACGTGACAGCCATGACTAAGGAGAAAGGCAGGGGGGGTTCTGCTAATGCGTAATACTCTGAAATTCCAGCCTGGGTCCCCCTACTACAGCTTTTCCAAGTAATCTTGGCTCTGTGTGTCTATTTCCTACTCTTCTGGGGCATGCTGGAGGCTTCTTTCGTAATGTGAAAGAGCTATCCAGAATTAAGATCATACTGAGGGGGAGTTGGCAATTCATGTAACGATCTCACAGTATCAAATTAAATGAAAATATCATCTCAATTGGGAAAGTTCTGCTCACCTGATTAGTGGTCAGAACTACAGCTGTACATCCTATCAGCAGTGCTGGAACTGCTTTATTCTGACCTCAGAGGAGTTTGATATGCAGTTTGGTTTGTAAGAGGAGGAGAAAGAGGAAGGGAGGAGGTAAATCAAAACAAAGGAGCAACTGGTCTCTCTGAGTTGGGTGATAGGAAGACTGTGGAAGGTATGAAGGGCCTTGGAGCAAACTACCAGCAGTGGCCAGATTCTCCATGGGAGAGGGACAAGGATGGCTGGAAGAGTACCTGGTGGAACCGTACAGTAATAGGTCTGGCCTCTAAAATTCATACACCAATTTATTTTTGTCTCAGACATATTTGCTTTTACTCCCCCAGCATCCTTTTCTAAAGGTGTCAGTACACTAAGAAATCCTGTAGACCACAATCTACACTTCTACATAAGCCTGTGTTCACCCAGAGGAGAGTGTATTTATTTCCGTGCTCTGAAGAGTCATAAAACCAGAAGCTGCAGTGCCACAGGGGATGGCAGGGGGAAGGACTGAGGTCCTGAAGCAGCCACATGCACTGCAGGAGAACCACCCTGGAGTATTGAGTATCTCCTCACAGGAGAGTGACATGGCAGTGAAAAAAATATTATTCTAATAATTCTCTGTTACAATTTGAAGTTCTAATTACTAAAAAAATAAAAAGGAATAAAAAAAGCTGTTAAATTTTCTTGAGATTACTGCTAGATGCTGTTTCCTTCTAGTTTTTATTCTCAGTATACGTAAACTAGGGCAGAAACAAAATGATAGAAATCCTCAGATGCTTTCTGGACAGCAATGATCTCTTTCCTACCAGTGGCAGGATTGATTAAGCCTGATTATGTCCAGATCAGGAAATCCAGCGAGGTTGTTCAAATGCTGAACCATTATTCAGCTCCACAGCTCTGGCACCTCACACATGCTAAAGCACATTTTCCAGGCCCCCATGGCACTGCTTGCTCTAAACATGTTCTGACACAGGTAAGAAGGCAGCAGGTGTGCTGGGCCTATGGAATAACTTCTAACATGACAGAGAGTGTGGCTGTGGCATTTGTCCTGATGGGAATTTTAAAAATTGTTGATACAAAATCTCAGTGATTCGTGGATGCATTGTTTGTGTTCATGGAAAAGCATCTAGGCTGCTCTTAACATAACACTTAGAGTAAGTATTGTCTGTTCAGATTTTTTTTGCCTCAGATATTTTGATGGCATGCAGACTTGGCATTCTGCTAAATAGAGACATTGAGTCTTCATAGTTTTATCTCTTGAGCCCATCTGGTTTGAAGTAGTTGACAACAAGCAGGAAAGGGAATAGAATGAAAGACTCACTTCATGTTTGCTGAAATAAAAGAAATGTGCAAGGCAGTGCTCAAACAGAACCAGCCTGGGAGAAGGGCCGCCTCTCCCCACCCCTCCTCTGCCCTTTCCAGATGATGGCTTTGCCTGCAGCTCCTGCACTCCTGCTGGCTCTTGCTGCCCAGGGTTGGAGATCACACCCCAGACAAAGGGCAGCTGAAGCAGCCAGGCTGGAGCACTGAGAGAAGGGGAACCATTTCCCCCCGGAACAAGGAACAATGGGAGCATGAAGCAAGTGGAGTAATGCCGAGCCCCTGGCCATCACCAGTGACAAAAGCAATAGTGCTAACACCTCACACTAAGGTGCTTCTCTAAGTTTTACATGTTGTTTATTCCGCTTTTCACTTCTTTTTGTGCAATTTAAAGTCCAGGGACACCAGTCTGAGTGGCTGGGCACTGTGCAGTCACTCCTGTGAAGGCAGGTACCGAGCACAGCAGTGGCACCCGAGGTGTCCTGCCCTGCCCACTGAAGCACCCGCTGGTTGCCAGAAGCAGCGTCAGGGAGGAGGAGGAGGCTGCAGGGAAACGTTCCCTTCCCTTCTCCCTCTCCCAGAGACCACGAAGAGCTGTTCAGAGAGGAGTAGAAGCCAGGCTGGAGAGGACAGTGCAGGTCACTCGCTCTCACAGTGGGGATGGAAGGCTGTCCCTTGGCAGCTCCAGTTGTTCTTGGAGCAGGAGATGGGAGCTGCTCTGCAGCCTGGCAGGATGTCAGAGCAGGGACACTGAAAATGTGTAGGGCCTCTTCTATCTATGCTGCTCCATCTCCTCATAGAATTAGGTCCTAAATGTGGCTTTTCTGGCTCTTGTTCTTAAACACTTTGTTACTAGTTCAAATTTATAATTTTAACCTAGATAGAAGTGAGTGATTTATTGTAATTATTTTGTATAGGCTGCTCTTAATAAACTTTTTTTTTTTTAATCTGGAAAAACATTTAATTTCCCATATGGAAAGAACGCATTTATCATACTTCACTTGGATATACTTGGCCAACTATTGCACATATATGCAAAACATATGTGACAAATTCAAGACTGAATTTCATAAAACAGAAATGCTGTGAAAGGTGATATAATAAATATATTACACAGACATATGTGGCCAATTTATAAAACTACAGTATCTTTGGTAAATTTATAATAGGTCATTTCTATTAATGGGGGGAATGAGTGAATTTTTTCTGGCATATGCAGCACACATAATATTTTACACAGCCCTCCTGAAGGACAGTGGGCCTTTGCAGAGCAGACTTGTACATACATTGTGTATATGAGACATGTCTGTGTTTTTCAAAATTAATGTGTGTCTTCAAAACCAGCTCTTCCTTTTTGCATTGATTGTATGTGCAACATACTGAGCAGGGAAAAGAAGTATGAAATACTATTCTTTGAGATTTGCAAACCTCTGATACACTGTCTAGATTGCCACCAACAATGGGTGTCTCACTGTAAGAGACAGCACATTTTATATGCACTCACTGAGCTCATGATAATGGCAATAATAGAAATCTTTGGGTACAGCCACTTTCACCTAGTTTTGTCCAACATCTCTGTAAATTATATATATTAGCAATCAGCTGAACTGGAATGATTAAATGAAGAACAAAATGCATATGTCTAGAAAAACGTTGCACCCATACAAATTACTGGCCTCTACACACGCAGAGTGGATTCTTAACAACACCAGCTTAAAGCAATGGCTGAGCCACTGCTGGCTGAGTATCCTCAAATTGTAACTCACAGGAGACTGCCCCTTCTTATTTATGCCAGAGTGTTTCAAATATCAAATCTTTCCTTTAACCCCCAAATCTACATTTTCCTCTCGTCGTGTATTTCCCAGCTCCGGAAGATGAAGCCCTTCTCGTTTTCCGTGCGTGCCGGATCCACCGCGTGCCATGCCCTGCTCTTCCCTCTGGAGGGAGCCGGCCCTTCAGGCAGGCCCGGCCGGCTGCGCGCAGCATCTTCCTCCTCCTCCTCCACAGCGGCCGCGGGGCAGCGAGACCAGCAGGGACCCGCGGGGGTGTCCGTGCCCACACCGGCAGTTCCACACAAACGGCGGGTCAGGCCGAAGCACCCGCGGTCCCAACGCGCTGCAGCAAAGCCACATTTGGCTTCAACCGACCGGGAAACCGAACAACAGAAGGCAAAGCACTAAGAACCAACACATGGATGTGCACACACACGCTCTTCTCCCTCTTCCAGCCCAGCCGTGTTCAACAGGCTCAGGGCAGCTTTTTGAGCTCTTTGGGTGATGATGCTGAAACCTGCTTTGCAGGTACTGCTGCGTTTGCTCTTCCAGCCTTCTCCAGGCAGCAGGGCTCAGCTTCTGCCCCCCAGCCCCAACCTCCGGGTGCCTGACTTGCTTCCAGCAGCCACAGGGATCCCTTTAGCCAGGCAGAACGTTACACAGCACGAGTGAACCTGCTTTTATTCCACACAGACCGAGGTACAACTGCCCCTTGGTGAGGGAACCAGCATCACAGGCTGAAATCCACTTGCTGGAGAGAAGGAGGAGTGCTTGACAGGAGAGGACAGCGCCCCAGCTGAGGTGGCCCCGAGCCACGTAGCCCCACTAGCCATGGCTCCTTTAGGGATGCACTAGAAGCCCATAGCTCATGGGAGACCCACACTGCAGCCTGCAGAACACCTTTCTGTACTTGCTACAGTCCTGGGGTCATTCCCCACCCTGCAAGGCAGTTACACACACTGTAGCAGGAAGCCAAAGCAGTTGCTCCCCTGGCCATGGCCATGTGTACATGAGCTTGAGACTGACTGAAGAGATGCCAACAGCCCAGGATGCTGAGAGACAGCTGCTGGGCTCTACCTGCACAGTTCTGACCAGAGAGTTACAGGGCCTCCCTGAAGAGAAGGAAAGACTAAAGAGAACATCTATGAAATGTGTAAAAAGTGTGCATGAACACCACAAACACACAGGAATCTCATCCCCATGCTCCTATCCTATGTTGCATTTAATCAATTCCACTAGCAAGGAAAGAATAAAATGAACTGCAAAAAGCCATTTCTGAAACCTGAAGCTATCCCCCGTGTTTGGGTTAAGTGATTAAGCAAAGGCCACCCTTGTTCCACCAGTGTGAGCCTAATCCTGGATTTACCCACTGAACTAAGTGATGTGGTTTCCAGACCTCAGCAGCACATCCTGAACTCAGCCTGTACCTCTAGAAAATGGAGCTAGATGGCTAATTTGTTCTCTAGCCCTATTTGGAAGAGACAAAGGATGTTTGTAACCTCCACACTTGGGCCTGTTTTACAGCAGCTTTTAAATAGACTTTGTGTGTAAGTGCTTTGTGTGACCTGAGGTGACCACAAGTGCAAGTATTGCCTGCAATTGCAGCTGCCTTCTTTCCTAGTGTGTGCATGGACCTTGGTGACAGCATGGGCTGAGTGAAGTTTAACCAGACATGTAATCAAATGGTACAAAGTAATTTGTCAAATGAATCTACAATACACAGAAAATGCATGGCCTATACATGATATATCCTGACTTACAGGCTGACAGGTAATGTGACATTAAAGTGTTACAGATTTTCTGTGATTTTCAAAAGGCTTCTACCTGCAGCATTATGAGGCTTTGTTTATTTGAAATGGAATTTTTGTTGGGATAGAAAAATAAACCTTCTTACTTTCCATATCTGTAACACTCCAATCCAGTGAGACAGACATTGTTATGGAAGGAGGGACACCAGTCAAAGCCCTGAGGAATCTTGATTTAAGGATTAAAACATGACATGAACTGGACTGCTAATGTGCTTCAATGTGAACGTGCCTAAGCACCTTGCACACTGATGGACTAAATGCATGCTTAGAAATACCATTTTCATAGTTAGAACTGTAGCCTTGCCACAGCTGCATGGTCTCCTTCCCATTCAGCCTCAGGACCTCTGCAGTGGTTCTTTAGCACAGAACTGGTGATCCAGAGGGCTCACTGCACACAGCCATAGCTTGAAGCTCTGTGATCCTCTCTTCTTCTAACAAATATAAAATTGCAATTCCTACAGTCAAGGTAAGGACCTTGAGCCACTTTCATTAAAGGCACAGTTTAGTCCTGGCATCTTGGGTCATTCTCTGTGTTGTATGCTTACCAATACAAACAGATCTGTTTTCACCTGGAACCCCAACCTTGCACACTGTTGTATTGTGACAGATTACCAAAACCACGGGCACCTGCAGCCCCCAAGGACAGAAGAGAAGGAGCCATCACCTATGGAGAGCCACTGTTTGCTCAGGCTAAGAACCTTCCTTATTTAAATAACCTCATTTTGTAGGGGAGGTTTAGACTTCAGGGTGGACAAGCTGACAAATATACACAAATAATCAAACAAGAAATGAAAGAAAGAAAGAAGAGGAAAATATTTATAAATGTCACTGTCCAATGTCTTTTCAATTTAAATGAAATAAGATTATCTACATATATCTACAAATATCTACATGTATCTACACTTTGCAGATATGATTCTTTGGTTGTCTTCACTTTTTTCCCTATACTGCAACTATCAAGAAAAAAAAAAAAAAAGGGGGGGTAGCATAATCTTTGAAGGAAATAATAAATATAACAACTTCATTAAATGTTTGACCAAAGCTTTGGCACTAATCAGTTTACAGATAACAAATCATACTGAAAACTCTGAAATAACAGCGGCAAAGCAATAGCAACAGGCACATCCGAGAGCCATTTCCCACTGAGTAATAATAAGCACAAGGCTATTTTACATCAACCTTTCTGAGAACATTAATTATGGTTTAGTCAGACACTAAGAATCTCACAATTCACTGCAAATGTCAAATAAAATACATATTTCTTGCACAAGTCTTTTTTTATGGATCCAGATATATTTTTTTAACAGAAAAAAAATTACATAAAATATTCATGGTAGCCTGTATCCCTTCTTAAACCTTTCCAAAAAGGTTTTGGAAGCCCAAAGCCCACTGCCAGAGACAAAATAAACATTGCTATTAACACTGCCACCTGCACAAGGGAAAGAACGTGTTTTAAAGAGTTTGTAATGAAAATGCACAAACGGGGATGAATAGATGACTTTAAAAGAAATAACCCCCATATTTTAATGGAGTCATGTGGGAGAATCGGACAAGTGTTCATAATACTGTATACCAACACAGCTGAGGAGCTGCTCAATACCTTCTCTGAACACAAAGGGACTGCCTTCGGTGAGCATCTGACAAAAACACAAGCCAGCTGTTCAAAACACATCACTGGAGAATTGTGATGAACAGGGCCATCTTTTTAACAGTAAGGAACGACTACTGAATGAAGATATTAAAGGAAAAAGTACTTACCAGCATTAAGAGGGATGATGCAGCAAGCAGGTAATGCAGAATAGATGCTTTAGGACTACTACAAGTTGGGTCAGCCAAATATAAGGGATGAGCCAGTCTGACAAAATAACCCTGAAGTCCCTTTAAAAGGCACCTCCACAGGAGAGCATTCAAGAGCTCGGGGAAGGATGCAGGAAGGCAGGACTGTGTGAGGCTGCCTGAGAAGCAGGTGGGAAACATTCAGCCTGAACTCTGCAGACATTCCCCCACCCCCAGGCCGGTTTTTAAACCTTTCCAGGTATTGTTGGGAAAACAAGATGCAAACACAGCTGCACGCGGCTGTGCCCTTGGCCATGGGCCCTTCTCAACAGCTCCAGAAAATGCTGGTTATGGTTAAGGCATCCCACTGAACCCCAAAACTTACAAGAGAGTCAGGGCCGGAGGAGAAGTGGGAAATTTGTTCTGGCAGTGAGTATTCAAAGCGCTCCCTTAAACTAAACTCTGCTTCCCCAAGAATCTCCTCAAAGAACCACCTGAGCCACCTGTGAACCAGCCCTCGGTGTGCCCCAGGTTGGGAGAGACCGACACCGACAAGTGCAGGACGACACACGGCTCACGGCCGGCCCCACAGGCCCTGCTCGGTGCTCACGTACGGGCCCGTGGGCACCGCCAACCCCGGCGGTAACACCAAACCTCCATCAGAAGACCCGGCGGGCGAGTCACAGGGGACAAGTCATTTCACCGCTGCCGCCTCCCCGTCCTCCCTGCGCATCCCAGCCGCCCGACGGTCCTCAGTGCCCGGCACGAACGGAGGCGCGGGGGAACAGGGAGATAAGGACATATGGCTTCATTTATCAAAGTGCAGCCGCGGGTCACACCGCGATGGAGCTCCCGGCGCCGCCGCCCTCACAGCCCCCACAAGGCGGGGCGCGGGGCGGGGCCCGGCTGCCGGCGATTGGGCTGTCCGGCTGTCGATCAGATCAAGCTGGCCAATCAGCTCACTCGTAAGGCGGGAGGTGAGGGAAAGGCGGGAAGGGGCAGAGCGGTGTCTCTCNGGCCTGGTGCAGCGCCGTCCCGCCCGCCTCCCGCTCGAACTCCCGCCGGCTCTCGGCAGCATCTGCGGGGGCAACAGTGTCAGTGCGGCCGCGCCCGCGGGACGGGCATCCGCTCACACGGGAAAGAGGCGCGGGAAGGCAAGAGCGGGGCTGCGAGCGGGGCGTGCAGCAGCGGCATGCGGCAGGAACGGGGCTGGCGGGACGGGACCTTCTGACTCCGATAAATGGAGTTGAGTTGACTGACAAGCTGGTACACGCCTGACATTTTTGCAATTGTGTAACACTAAACAAATACAGACTTCCCTTTATTTTGCAGGCCCGGAGTGCGTTGGAAGAAAAGCCTTCGGTTGTCTTTGCAGTTGTTTGCTCTGGGTAATGGAAAAGCAGTCAATGGGCAGAGGTGTTGTTCGACCTGACTGCAGCTCCTGAATGGAGTGGGTCTGCCCTAAGCGCACTGCCGAGGCACATTAAAAGGGCAATGCGAGAAGGAACTTATGGCCAACGCTGCATCTCTGCCTGAAAAGCTGATTTTGTTGCCAAAAAGTTGAAAATGGGACTCTAAAGGCAAGGGGCAGTGTTGTTTAAAGCAGCAAATTTTCTTAAGCATATAACAAACAACATAAATGTTGTAGTCCAAGGAAGAATGAATTAGGATATGAAGGTGGGTATTTTTCCTTAAAAAATAAGTGATAGCACAAAGCTCATTAGCAATGGGGCTGTGCACCAGCGTGGTGAGCAAGGTTGGCCCCAAGCATGCATGCACTGGCCGTGCAGGCCAACAGGGCCTGGGTGATGGGCTGGCCTGGCCACTGAGGGCTCTCACCTTTCTCTGTCCCATTCTGGTGGGCTGGAGAAGAGACTGGATTGCGGGATCTGGCAAAAGCGCTCATGAGAGGAAGAGCCCCTGGCCTGTGGTTCCTGGGCCTGGAAGAGGAAGGGGAGAAGTGATGTAGAGCTGATGGTCCAACAGAATGAGCAACTGGAGTATTGCCTCTGAGCTGCAACTGGCAGACAGGGCCCAATACAGCGTCCCCCTCCATGCAAGCCTTGTGCAAATGTAAGCTGGGCAGATGCACGTGAAATGGGGTGAGTGGGGTACTGCCATCATCAATAAAGGCACAGCCTTACCAGTCCTCAGGGTCGCAGTCTCTGAATCCCTTGGCAAAAGGGTTGCTTGCAATCTTCAACTGTGTGATCTGTAAGAAAAGTAGCAAAATGTCTCAAAGAAGCACATGGGGCTCCCTGGCCAAACAGTGAGTGTGTCCCTGAGCAGGCTTTGGGACTCAGCAGTGCTTGGTCTAACAGAAAGGGTCCAGGTGGCTGGTGGAGCCAGGGTGTTCTCTGCTACAGAGCACAAGAATGTACTTTCCCTCTGTTAGAAAATGTGGGCTAATATGCTACCTAATATGAGTTCAAGGTAAAGGGAGAGGCGGTCTGAGTCGGCTGCAAAAGCTGAGTAAATGCACTTGTAAGAAAATGCCACATTATATGGGTCACCACTGGAGCAGTTAAGACAAATCACTGGATAAATCATACTTATGTATTTATTTAATTCGCCAGGGAGAAGGCAGGACATTTTCTATATTTAAGCAAATCCACGGATAAAGTATGTGATTGTGAGTTTCCGGAATGGGTTGAAAAACAAACTTTAAGCCCCTCAGTGACAGTTCCAGCCTTAGAGGTCAAACTGATAGAAAGCAGGAGAGAAAGAGCAGCTGTCCGGAGCCATCAGGCAAATGCCAGCCGGGGAGGGACTCCAGAGCTCCTTAAAGGCACAGCCTTTCTCTGGCCTCGCTGCCTTCACCGGGGCGAGGTGCGGCCCGACCGCAGCATCCCGGAGAGACCTCAAGTCAATTTGCTCGGAGCCATTGCAGAGGGTGACACTGCCACCGGCTGCTCAGGGACAGCCCCGGGACACAGCCCCGGCCTGGACGGCATCATCGCAGAGCGGGGAGGTTCGGAGCAGCGCTGAAAAGCCCCCGCTATGAAATCGTATTTCCACCCGCTGCTGGGATCCCTGCTCTTTACATTACACTGATGCGATTTAAAGGAGCAATTGGATTAGTTGCTGCCCAGAGATCCGGATCAAATTGGGGTGGGGGTGCTTTGTTTCGTTTTGTTTCGTTTTTAACATATAATTGCATCCTGAGGAGAGACAGACCGCTACGAGCTTAAAGCAGCAAAATCACAGATTTATCCAAACAAATTGTGAGCGACATTTCGCAGCGGGATGCCTGTCGTTTCCCCACTAGCCCCGGTCTCGGGTTTACATAGGTAATGAGGTTCCCCCGGGCGGGGGGAAGCTGGCGATGGGGCTAGAGCCCACGTCGCTTCCTCAGCGTACACCGATGCAGCTCCGCGCAGCTCCCCGGCTATCGGGTTCCTTGCGCTGCCCGGAATGGGTTTAGCAGATGGGGAGGAGGAGGCGGGAATACCCCCAGCCACCACTGCCGCCGCCGGACACCCGCAGCCCGGCTCCAACCCCGGAGCTGGACGAAGGGGCCGAGCCAGTGCCGGATGCAACCGCACCCATGGTACCTCCCGGGCGACCCCAACCCCCGCTTTCGGCTGCCCCGAGCTCCGCTGCTGCCTCACCCGGTGGTTCTGGTAGGCGGTCACTGCCGTGAAGCGTGTCTCCTCGAAGACGAAAGTTTTGAAGTTCTCCTCCGCGTACTTCTCGCTGTCTTTCCGGGGGTCCACGTAGACCACGTGAAAACGCGGCTGGTATCTGTGCATGGAGTTCAAAATGATCTGAATGATAAAACGAGCAAGGAGACAATAACTGATCCAGGCGGAGCATGGAGAGAGGAGAGCGCAGCCCCGGCCCTGCCGGCCCCACTGCCCGGGGCAGTCGCGGGGCTGGGGAGAGCCCCCGGGGAGGGGCGCGGGCAGGGTCACCCCACGGGAATCACAGCGCGGGGAGTTCCCACCCGGTGCAGCCCCGTGTTGGACACCTTCTCCCGGGAACACTTACATGCCCGTTGTCATCCAGTAAATTGTTGGTCAGTTTGAGCTTATCGAAGGAAACGATCTGCTTCATCCACTGCGCCCCTTTGGCCGGGGAGTCCGGATGGTAATGGACTCTCCCGGGGGTGGCGGGGTCGGCTTTCCCGGCCACTAGCCAGGAGGAACTGTGGAAGGCGTACCTGCGGGAGGGGAAGGCACCCTCAGCCGCGGCCCGAGGGGCTCCCGCCCGCGTCCCTGCAGCGCTGCCCCGAACGACTGCAGCACCCGCGCCCCGCAGGACCCGGCCCGGGACTGTCCCCCTGGCCCACCGAGGGGGAAGCACCGTCTCTCCATCACTCCCGCTTCCTACGACCACGAGAGGAACGAGCTCTTTCCTGCAGCTAGAATTGCTGCGGAGGGGATATATTTTATCAGGTTGGCGATGGAACTGTGGTGAGAGAACTCTGCAGGATGGAGGAAATGTATAGCTACCCGTGTAGGTTTGGGAGAGAAGCCACAAAAGCTTCCCCCTTCCTCTAAAATAAAGGGTGAAAAAGAGCCCTCTATACAGTAATACTCTGGTTTTAAGTGAAGAGTGGAAAGTTGTGTGTAGATTAATAGCAGGTTCAGAATTTAGCAGTCTTGTTTGATTCTTTCAAAGTACATATTCAACAGTAACATTTAAAACAGAGAAACCAATCTTCTATACACGTGTTTACTTTAAAAGCCAGTGTTTGCACAGGGGGAATTAGAAACCATTGGACTTGAGCAGAAACATTACTTTTTAAAGATATACTCAATTGGATGTTATATATCCTACTTCCCTTGACAAGCAAACATTTCTAGGACGCCCTGAGAATTTGGATATCTGTCTAAATATTTATATATCGGACCCTGCGATTCCTATGCGGGCTGCCTGCTCGGCATCCTGATCTGAAGCTAAATACATAATGTGCCTTTCACTGTCTTAAAATTAAAGGGGTTCCAAACCAGACTGCATCACTGCCTTGTGAGTCGACAGTTTCCAAGGCCTTCCTATACTGTCGCTGGAAACAAGGACAGGGGTTTGTGGCTTGGGTAGCTGGTGCCTTTCCAGAGCACAAAACCCACTCTCTTCACCCAAGCACCCAGGAAGCTCCCCAGCAGGCACGGCACAGCTTCGGGACACGCGCCGAGAGCCTACAGCATTCAAGGAGCACCGAGGGCATTTTTGTTAAGCGGCAAAGAGTGTTTGCCGGTGGAGACATGTAGCTTTTCCAGGCAGGACAAGGCAGCTCCTGCCCTGTGCCCTATGGAAATCTGCCCTTCTGCCCATGCCGGACCGCCCCCGGCCGCCTGTGAGCCTGGTGCAAAGGCTGAGGGGCCCTGCGGTCCTGCACAGCCACTCCTGGCCCCAGACTCGTTGCAAGGGTGTAAAAGAGAACTCAGGTCAGCCGCATCCTGTGTCCCCTCCCTGTCTCGCACCAACAGGTGTCACGCCCAGGGGCACATCCCCAAACCCCCAGAGGGCAGGGGCAGGAGGTGAGGAGGGACCCACCAGCCCCTATGGCTCCGAGAACCGCGGGACAGGCCAGGTATTTGTTACTTGCCGATATCGCTTGTCATCCACCGGGACAAAATCCATGAGGAGCATGTAGTCAGCCATAGGGTCCATCCCGAATATCTTCACCTGGAAGGTGGGGAACATGCGCCTGGCACAGAGAGGAGAGAGAAGTGCTAAGCTGAGGAGCAGCAGGGAGCTCCGAGGGGCCGGCACGGGTCTCTAACCCTCCAGCTGCTCCGATACCCTCCTGGTTGTGGTGACAAGTCCCCTCGCAGAAACCACTGGCCGGGGGAAGCGACAGATATGCCCAGACTGAGTGGTGGGACTGGCTGCCGTGTTCCCCAGCCCTCGGCAGCATCCCGATAGGCCAGCCGGGGGGGGCCTGCCTCTCCCGCTGGCTCCGGGACCGTTCGTGTCAGACACCCAAAATGCCCCACCGCAGTGGAACAGAGAGGCCAGGGGGAACAAGAGCATCCTCGGCCTTTGCTATAGGGAGATCATGTGAAAAGAATTTATTCCCTGTGGTTTTCCCATCATTTTAGCTGACCTGACTAGAGGAAAATGCAAGGCATTACCCTGTCTGTAGACCCACACTCGAGCTTTGGGAGTCTCGGGCAGCCCGTGGGGGTCAAATCTAAAACTCCTGCGAACGACACGAGGTGATCGAGTTCCCACCTGTGCAGCTTCTGTACCCACCAAACTGCACCAGTTTGAAAGCAGTGGTCATAGCAGCAGTCCCTAGAGCCAGCGGGAGACCTCTGCCAGCCCGGAGGGGCAAACGCTCCCCCTCGGCGGGCAAGGGATAGAGGGCAACGGGGATCTCCCAAAAAGCCCCGTCCCGGATCCACTCCACTGCAAGAGCCCGGTCGGGCTCCCACTCCCCGCACCTTTGCGGGACAAAAAGGAGAGCAGAAAGGAGCCCAGGGCTCCGGAGCTGGGCAGGCCAGCCCCTGCGGCTGCTCCCCACCTCGTTTTTCTCTGCCCAGGCCTCTGGAGACCCAAAGCTAAGCCGAAACGCAGATCCCATTCTCAGGAAGGGCACGATTCCTTCAAGGGGCTGCAGTACAAATACGATCGGCGGTGGGCTAAGGAAAGAGGCCGGGACGGTCCACCCGTCCCTCTCTCCTGCATCTGCACACACTGGGACCAGGGCCTGGCCCGCGGCTCCCCGGCGGGACACGCCGAAGATGTGCCCTGGCGTCGGGGCTCGTTATAGCTTCGTTTTGTTTTACAGAGTAGTAAACCAAGCGAGCGGCGGTGGGCAATATTTCAGGAAGGATGTTCGCAGCCATTGAAAAACCAAAGTCCTAACTGCCCCCTGAACAAACAGCCCGATCAAACCCGGACACAGAGAGCCCCCCCGGACCTGTTTTTATGCCCCCCTGCCCCTCTCTGAGGGGCGATGGGGCAGCGCGCCTCTGGCTCTGCAGCTCTTCCAGATCGGGCCCAGCTCTGCCGCGCTGCATCGGGATCGGGCAGCTGCGTCTCCCTCTCTGTAAGGCTTTAGCAAACTCTGGAGCACGTTTTCAGTCGCTCCCTCTGCTATTTTTATTTTTAAACGTGTAAAAGCCCCCATTCGCTCCAATTCCGGTGTTTCTTGTTCTAAAACTTAGTTTTAAAACAAACAACCTGAGATGATAAGACCCATCTAGACAAACAGCAGGGCCAGCCCAGAGGTGCTGGAAGAGAATAGGCTTTGCAGCGCCTTCCCTGAGCCTTTTCCTGCTGGTTTTACCCCGTCTTCTCCTGTTTTTACTCGCCTGTCTGGAGTTTCGACGGCGTCACAAAGTAAACGAAGAAAAAGGTGGGAAGAAAGCCCCCGATTCAATTCGAATTGGTTAATTTCCGAAACTTTTGAAGTGGGATATTTGCAATCCTTTCGCTCTTCTTGGAGAGCTAAGAAAGCCAGATCGAAGAACCCCTGTTTGCAGAGAGCCTCCGCCTGGAGCCTGAACGACCTTTTCCGCTAAGGAAAGCAACGCCGAGCCCGGCGCCGGGCTCAGGGGCCGCGGCCGGAGACAGCGGGCTGTGCGACCCGGCGCCGGGGCAGGCACCGTCTGCGAGAAATTCCACCCGGCTCCCGCAACGCAGCGCCGGCTGCTTTTGCACCGGGCACTACGGTGATTGTTTTCTTTTAGGAAATTGCTAGTTTGGAAAAAAAAAAACAAAACAAAATAAACCAACCCACCAGAAAAAACGGCAACTGCATATGTTTAAGTATGTTTCATTTCTTTTGAACTTTCGCGACCCTCAAAATCGCTGACGGGAGAGCGGGAGCGCACGGCCGCGGTCACAGCTCTTGGCACACCGTTCGGAGCGAGTCCGACCCTCTCCCCCGGCCATCCCGCCGCAGTCAGCCCCGGGGCGAACTGAGAGCGAGCAACGGGGATTCCTTAATTTGTTTGTTTTTCTTTTCTCCCCCCCGCCAGATCGCTTTAAACCAAGGGAAGACTCTGAGCCTGGACAATTCACAGCTCTGCCCGGAGCCTGGCGGGGAAAGCTTCGCAGCGCTGCCCGAGCCGCCGCGGCGCTTCCCGGGGATCTCCATTAAATGCAGTAACTTAACAACTGTAATTGGGACTCCTCTTTCCCCCATATGTTTTGCTCGTTCCTAACGCGATCGCATCGGCCTCTTTCTTTGTTCCCCGGCCAGGGGCAGGGTCCTGGCCCCGGAACTGAGCCGCGGCGGCCGGAGCAGAGCCGCGAGGAGCCGCGCTCCGCCGGGCTCGTTACTCGATAATCGGGAAATGCAACAGCCCTGGAACACGTTTCAAGGTGCAGAATTAGGGTCTGTTCGCGTCTCTGCCGGAAGGAAAACATCTGCCCGTGCTAAGAATGTATTTAGCAGGTTTTGCACGGTTTGCGTGTTGTTTTTTTTCCTTCCCCCGTACCGCTGCTGTCCGCCCTGGGAGCACACACTGTCCTCCGTAAACACGGATCGAAGTCCCGTGTGGGGTCAGAGCCGAAGGCGCCCGGAGGAGCACAGCGCCCTTTCCAGCGGGAGTGAAACCCAGTGCCCTGCCTGCCGTCCTCCGCACGCCTTCGCCGTCAGCCCGCAGCAGCAGCCGCGCGTTCTTCCGCAGCACCGAGGCCTTCGGGCCGCAAGGGCTCGCAGATTTCGCCCCAGGAGAAGCGCAAGGATCAAATGACGGCGACCGCTGGGCCGGGCCGCTCCGCCACTCGCCCTTGGGAGGCAGCTTCCGTCTCCCCCCAAACTGCGAATTCAACCGCTCGCACCGGACTCTCCCGCCCCGACTGGCCTTGAGTTCCCGGGTCCGGAGGGAGCGGCTGGAGAGCCGGGGCCTCGCTCGGGAGCTCTGCACTGACCTGCCTGCCTTGGTGACGATCATCTCGGTGCCCAGCTGGTTGAACTCGTCCCACAACGCCTTCATCTCTAGCTGGACGCTCACGTTGGCCACCTTCGGGTTCTTCTTCACCGGCGCCTTGGCCGCGGCGGCCGCCCCCGCAGAGCAACCCGAGACTGCGGCCGGCCCCGCAGCGGCTCCACCGGCGCCCTCGGGCTGCTC
>VXBB01012967.1:654759-723587 GCA_013399915.1 Illadopsis cleaveri
TGAGAGAAAGAGAAGAGAAGAACAACGAGAGAAACAATGAGAAAGAGGAAAAGAAAAGAAAAGAGAAGAGAAGAGAGAAAAGAAAAGAGAAGAGAAGAGAGAAAAGAAAAGAGAAGAGAAGAGAGAAAAGAAAAGAGAAGAGAAGAGAGAAAAGAAAAGAGAAGAGAAGAGAGAAAAGAAAAGAGAAGAGAAGAGAGAAAAGAAAAGAGAAAAAGAAAAAGAAAAGATGATCCAAATGAAATAACTGTTTTATAACCAGCTCAATCCTCATGAACAACAGTGGTTTTCATGCTAATAACAGTGATGTGTCAGTGAAAACTGGGACTTGCGGGACTCCGTGGGCTACCTGACTGGTGGCAGGGAGTCAGTGGGGCTCCATAGGGGCCAGAGGAATCGGACTGGGCTCCCGTACCCTTCACACTCCCCACACCTCCCACTGGCTCCTGCTTGCCAGCCTTGGCTCCATGTTATTTGCCATGGGGATTTCAGGCTGCTTTTACAGGGTCACTTGCCTGCAAATCCCAAAGTAGAAATCACGCACAGGGAAATTCTCAGAAATAAAACTGTCAGCCACTCTCTCCCAGTACACAGCCGGTGGAGTTTCTCCCTTTCCCCTCTTTTTTCTTTTACTTACCCCAGCCCCAGGCCCCCACCCTGACAACTGCTTGTGCTTCTCCCATGAGATATCCATGCTCCCCTGCAGTGCAGCTGCCCTGTGTGGTCCACGGTTTGGGGCTATAAAGTTTTTGGGACCCTCACCCAGCCCCAGAATGCAGAGTTCCCTTGAGAGCTCCCGGGGTGGCCTGGGCAAGGGGACCTGACAGTTGGGGTCATTGCCTGGAGCTCTGCCAGGAGCAACCCTTACTTGTCTGGTTTTGAGTGCACCAGGAACTACCTCTGAAACCAGTCACTCTCTGTCACTCCTGTCCTCATTATTGTTCATTAATGCTGTCAAAAAGCACTGTGTGGGGATGCTACTCTGCTGCCTGGGGCTGACACACACATCTGCTGTTAATAGGTGTGAGAGAATTAGTGCCCATCCCTCCTGCCTGGGGAAACTCCTGCCCGACTGCCTGTGCTCCCTGGGTCCAGGGAAATGGGGCTGCAGATATGGGGTAATGAGACACTGTTAGTTTGAAAGGATTCTCCCCATGTCCCAGAATACTGCAGTGCCAAAAATGGTTTAGTTGAAATGTATTCGTTGTCGCTGCACAAATTTGGGGAAGAGGGGGTGAGGAGTCCCACAGAGCACAGGAGGACACTGCTGCTATCTGCATGCAAAGGGAAAGCAGCTGCCTCACTGCTTCTTGCTAGATCCTTCCTGTGAAGCCAGAGTCAATTTCAAGGCATCCACTTGCAGCCGTGTCGCTAGAGGGAAGGTCAGGCATTTATCCACAACTCGGTTGTGGCTGTTCCTCCGAAGGTTTATATTCACTCAGTGCCACTGCAGCATCCTGTGCAGACATTTATTTTGGCTAAAGGCAGCCTGGTTTGGGTGCAGTCTCTGACCCACACAGGCACCATGTGCCAGCAGAGCTGCTGTGGCTGTACAGGTTGTCTGTGTGTGGGTTCATAGACAAGGGGGGTGTCCACACAGGGGGGCCTTGCAAGTTCCATCCCAGAAGAGGCTGCAGTTGGACGAGCACTGTCCTTGCATGGAGTGGGGGTCATTGCAGAGCTCAGTCACTGTCAGGAGATGTGGTATCCCCCCAAAGCTCCCTGTTTGCAGTTGCTGCAGACTGTCCTGTAAGGATTTTTTCCTTGCAAGAACTTTTCTCCCTTTCTGTTAGGCCAGAAAATAGCCTGGACATTCCTTGTTCTTCTACCTTGTCTCCTGTCACAGCAAAAACCAGACTGACAGCACTTGTTCTGGAGCTCAGATGTTTTCATGGGTTTGGTGTGGCAGATGATGGTATATATTAATCACTAACATAACACAGTATGTTAGCATAAACAAATGAACACAAACAACAAACCGCAGGGCTCAGCACGCTAATAGGAGGCTGCACAATCCACAAGAGATCCCACTGGGATAAATCCTCTCCCTGCATTGCTGGATGTTTCATCAGACCTGTTGCAAACTTAACCCAAAGACCATAAGGAATGGATGCTTCTGCCAATGTCAGCTGCTTCTTCAAATCCAATCCAGCATAAAAACTGGCTACATCATGGAGATTTTTCTTCTTGCGTCAGTGCTGGAGCTGAACCCTTTGGATCGTATCCAGCTGAGAGGCAGCAGGCTCTGCACTGCCACTGAGGGCAGATCACACATGTTAAAGTCATATGGGAGAGCGCAGTCTCTGAGAGCAGAGACCAGACCTGAAGAGGAGCCCAGGACCCTTCCTGGAGCCCGTACTTGTCTGCAAAAAAGCAGAGGTGCTTCTACCAGCCTGATCCTTTCTCCTTCACCTCTTTGTCACTTTACTCTCTTGTGTATGTGCTTGCTCCTAAGGGATTTTGTGACCTGTCCACGGGTCTCAGTTCCACTTGCTATTTCCTCATGCCCTGTGGGAGACCTTGTCCCTTTTGAGAGTGCTGTGGTGGTGCAGGTGAGGCAGGAGTGGTGGTCCCTTCTGGCTGCCTGCAAAGCCACACCAGTATTACTGACTGCACATTCCTCTCTCCAGGCAGAAGGATTTCGAGGATTTCAGACCATTGTTCTGACTCCTGCTTCCACCCCATCACCCAGGCAGACACCCTGCTGAGGGTGCTGAGGACAGGCAGGTTGTCTGTGCTGGAGCCCAAGGCTGTGGCTACAGGCAGGCACTGCAGTCAGAGCCTGCCAAGCACAGAGATCAGCTGGACGGGTGACCAGCCTTGCCTGAAACGTGTTGTGCCCTGCACCCTCTGTGCTCCTGCCTGCACAGTCCTGGCCAGAGACCAGGCACCCCTTAAGAGGGATCTTGGGTAAAGGAAGGGGCAGGGGCTTCAGCAGCCCTTACAGAAAACCCTTACAATATGCTTTGTAATCCCTGCACAAGCCCTGCAAAGGGCAATGGCAATGATGCTACTAAATAAGCATGGTGAAGCAGAGCAGAGTAAGCCTCAGAGCTCCCAATCCTGCCTCTGGGATGCCTCAAACAAGTTCAACATGGGGTACCCAGGACTGCTTGGCACATCTAAATCCCTTTGCTGTTTCCATCTCAGTGTCCTTCTGTGCAAACAACAGTGATGATGTTTACTCACCTTCAGAGAGCTGTTTGGCATTGAAAAGGATCCAGGATAATCTTGGCTTAGGTTTTGTATGATTTATTTATTGTATTTTTAGGTTCTGTTGTACAAAGCAGCACTGCACCATTTCTAGCTTTTCTCTGATGACATCTTAGTTAGCTCTTGTTCTTCCTACTCATTAATTCCATTTCCCCCTTTTAGTTGAAATTCCAGCCTGGGACCATTCAGGAATCCACATGAGGATTTTTTTACATTTCTTTTGATTTTCTCATATAGTTTTTTTAATGTAAAAGTCTATTCAAATCTAACCTGTTCTTGCACAAGTGGCTGCTGCATAAGAAACATCCTCCTTGTCCTACTGGGCTCAGGGTTTCGAAAAGACATTTGAAGGTGCACAGTCAGGCTCCCCAGAGGTGAGAAGCAGCACAGCTGTTTCCTTCCCTTTGCTGGGGAAAACCTGGCCCTGATGAAGCCAGCAGGGGATCCCCATGACCTGAGAAAGGCACATGTGTAAGGGGACCCACAACACACCCAGGGGGCCCAAGCTGTGCTGGCAACTGTCCCTGTGGGGCTACTGGCCCTGGAGGTGAGGGCTCCTCACCCCGCCATGGATGGCTCACTGCGGTCCACAGGCACTTCCTGTGGGCCACAGCCTGGGAAACACCAGCATCTCTGCAAATAGCACAGGCTAGCCCTGCAAATAGACTGGCACTGAGGGGTGGGGCAGTCTCAGGAACTGCCACTGCTCACGCCTTCCTCTGCAGAATTAGCACAAGGACAGATTAAAGAAAGCCAATTTCCTTTCTCATCAAATCAATTCCTTCTGGGGCAAACAAAGCCACGAGCGCAGCGCTCTTGTCCTCCCGTGATCTTGTGGTTTGCTCTGGTTGGAAGAGGCAGCTTTGGAAAACCCGAGCCCATTTCCTGCTCTGCGTGCTGCAGTGTGTATCCTCGCCTCAGCCCTGGAAATGCTTTGATGGATATTATTAGGCCCGGAAAGCATTTGGAGCTCCTTTCTTCCGTACGAGCTGAACAAACTGCTAAGGGATGAAAGAGGGGCAAATTGGAACGGTCTGTGGATGCTGCAGGCAGGCTGCCTCGCTGAGGGAGCCCACGTTGTGCTGCTGTCTGCAATAGGGACTAAGCAGCCTTGGGGCCAGGGTTGCTGCGAGCCCCTTGGGAGGGGGGACACCTCTTTCATAGTCTCCTGCCAAAAGGCAGAGCTGTAGTGGGGCACCACCAAACTGATGGCAGTAAAGCCTGACCCCTCCTAACTGCATCCAGCCCCACCCAAAACTTTGGCCTCTTCTTAAATCCATATACCAGGTCCAACAATCCCATCCCCTACCCCAACATGCTCTCATCAAATCCTACAAGCGAGGGAAACCAGCTTTTCTCCCCTCTCACAATGACCATTGCCCACCTCAGGACAGACTTGCTCATTCTTGCTCAGCCTTCCAGACATTGGGAGCAGGAGTCTCTCACTGCTCTGGAAGAGGAAGTGCATGAAAAGCAAAGCCAAGCCAAACCTTTGCTTTCCAAGGGACTGGAGCTCTGAGGGGTGTTTTGCCACTAACACAGTCAAGAAACGAGAGTGCAGAAATCTTGGGGAGTGAACAGCACTTGTGGTTATTGGTGAAATCCCATATTAGTAGAAAGGTCTGGTAAATGGAAGCAGGAGTCGCTCTGACTACAGCATCTGTTGGATGTGGAGAGTGGTTATGACTCTCTCCAAATACAATGCACATGTACTGGGGAAAATGACTGCTACAATAACAGGAATAAATCTTAATAGAGACTTGGGTGATAACAGACACCATAGGGGAGTTATCAAAATGAAAAACATATGGCAGCTTCTCTGCCAGACCTGCATGGAAACCCCGTGGAAGGACTAGCAGAGCTTGTACCTGAAAACGAAAAAAGAGCAGAAGAGACAGTGACAGGCGAACAGGGCTGAGGGAACCACATAAATTCTGTCATCATGCCCTCCTCAGAAGAGCAATGGGGGTTTGGTGTCAGTGTCCTGTGGCCCATCTCCTTGCTGGACAACTCCAGGTTTAAAAGCAGCCTGGTCTGACAAATTCTATCCCCCTTCTCTCAGGTTTGGCAAAGGCAAAAGGCT
This sequence comes from Illadopsis cleaveri, assembly GCA_013399915.1. Lineage (NCBI taxonomy): Eukaryota > Metazoa > Chordata > Aves > Passeriformes > Timaliidae > Illadopsis > Illadopsis cleaveri. The sequence goes on from VXBB01012967.1 coordinate 660,053, forward strand.
GCAAGTCAGGCTGGACAGGGGCCATTTTTGATTGTGTTCAAACAAGACCTTGACCTGCATTACTTATTAGCATTAGATCCCATTTTCTCTGCCTTTTGGCAGCAATAAGGGCAAGGATGGCAGAGAAGGAATAGTGGAGGAGCAAACTCAGGGCCCTGGAAAGTTCAGGCACAGCCCTGGCTGCAAGGGCAGGATGGATTTGTTTTCCTGCAGTTATAGGAGCTACAAACTGAGCCCAGACTTCATGGTATGGCAAAGAACAAGCAAACGGGAAGCTCGGCTGGAACTGACAGTTTCTTGGCAGGAAGCAGCAAGAGACAGGACAGAGCAAAGTTAAATGAAATTGCACCTTCTCCCCAGCACTTCAATGCTTTCAGCAGAGGGGAAACCAGATTACTCAGAGTACAGAAATCCAACTTTGTTTTGCTCTCCTCAGGAGTAGCCTGGCAGGTGATGGATAAACATAAGTCAGCAGATACAGAGCAGGTTGATGTGAGATGTGGGTACTATTTATCTCTTATGTCTGCAAGAAGGGAGCAGGAGGCATTCCCAAGATCCCTAGAGCAAGGGGAGGTGTCCAGCTTCTGCTGATCCTGTACTTTGGGGTCAGGAGCAGGATATGAGGATTGGTTCCTGGGTACCAGCCACTGCTCCTTTATTCTGTTAAAAGACCAAACCCTGTCTGCCCTGACTCCTGTTGCCATCCAGTATCAGGGCAGAACCCAGGGGCAGAGGGAGAGCCTTGAGCCAGGAACATCACCTCCTCTTCACTCTCAGAGGTGACTGTGTAGGCTCCCATCATCTCATCCAGTGCCAACTTGACAACTGGGATTAAATAGTGGAAAACTCAAAAGACAGCTGAGGATGGGGCTTATATTAGTCAAGACACTGCTAGCTTTAGATGACCAGGGTCACCAGCAGTAAATAGAGATATTGTTATGGTAATGGAAACAAGAGGGAGGGCAGGAGGACCACAGAGCAGACCCTAAGTGCTAAATGCCTCTAAGCTGCCAGGGACTTTGCCCCTGGCTGTCATTATTTTAATTGGATCCTAAATCTGCAGCCACTGGTCAGAGCAGGTGTTTGAAGACAGGGGATGGATCTACTCTGGTGCCTGCCACAGCCAAGACTGAGCTGAAGAGAGAGTTGGATGTGATATTTGTTACACCAAGCATCCACATCTATATAATCCAGGGTAAGGAACCCTGAATGACTCCTTTGCTTACAATCAATAATCATCCCTGTCCAGGGGATGAGAAATGAGAAGCCTGAAGCTCTGAGCTGCTCTATTCCAGTGTCAGAGGGGCAGATCCTGTCCATTTCCCCAGGCTGGGACTCATTCCTGCCCATGGCTGGTATAGTCGCTGGGACAAGACCCAGGGACAGGCAGAGATTGTCTGACCCCAGACGGGCTGCAGATGCCTTGTTTTGGCTCAAGCAAATGTACATCAGGCAAAAGAATTCAGAGATCAAACAGCATCTTCATGCTAGTCCTGAGCAGAAGGGTTGTTTTATTGCATGCTTAGTCACAATAAACCAAATAATAAAGTAGTAATAAATGGTCACCAAAAATGATTTTAGAGTCCATAAAACAAAAACAGAGTTTAACAAGGACAAATGAATTGTTAACACTCCTCCTCTTCCCTGTCCCATAAAACAGGTCGGGTTTAACAGGCGATGGGCGAACACCAAGCTCCCCTGGCCTTGCGAGAGCAGCAACGTGATCATTGCTGCCTTTTGCTGTGAGCAAGGAGACAACCCCGAAATCCCATCACCACTACAGCCCCAATTCCCACTTCTGCTGATGGCTGGGGACCCCTGCACAAGGCTGTGGGCTGCCCATGGCTGCGGGACACTGCCCACACCCCGTGTTTCCCCTCCATTGAGGCAGGGAGTGCTGTGTGTCAGGAGTCAGACACTAAAACCACGGGATGCTGTGCTGAGCTCTCACACTGAGCAAACAAGGCTTGCTAAAGGTTTAGAGGACCACCTTCATGCATAGATTGACCCCCCATGTTTAAACCAAACAATCTTGACCTCTCTACGAGTCTTAGCCACATAAAAGCTCACCTCTTGGACTCTCCATTAGGTTTTATGATGTGCTTCCATATTTAAATGGACATGACTCACACCAGGGTTTCTGCTGTGCATGTGAAGGAAAGAAAAGATGAATGCCAGATGTTACGTATGAGTTACTTCAGGGAAAAAAAAAGAAAAAAGGAGAGAAAAGGAAATGTTGGGCTGGGCTTTCCCAGCTCCCACTGCTCAGGTGAGCATCAGACTGGTATTTGACTTTTCTTTTAAAATGCAGCCTCCTCAGCCTGGCCACACTCCTGGCTGCTCTGCAAGCACACAGCCCCCCCAGTTCACCCTCCTCACAGCGGGGGCTTCAATTTTCTGTCAAAAGTCTTCTGGCCAAACCTGGCAGCTGTCAGCACCTCCCTGTTTATTTGTGGAGCAGGAGGGGGCAGGAGGAGGAGTGGAGAAGAGGTGGAGGGCAGTCCCTCTTTGGGGTGACACATTCCTTCACCCAGAAAAGTCCGGGTGAGGCAGGCAGAACAGCCGGGTGATGCAGAGGAGCTGCACAGGTGGGGTGGTGTGGGTGGTGAGGGGAGAGTTCTACCCACTGCAACTGGGAAAACACCTGACAAGCTGCCTGCCATCCCCATGGGCTTATGGCTGTTTTCCTCTGGGCTCCAGTGGCATGGGTAGGTAGGAAGGGCTGAGGAGCAGATTGCCTTTACAGCTTTTCTGCCTCTCTGAAAGGACCTTCTGTCCCCACACAGACAGCCTGCATGCCATTGCCTTGTCCACTCTGCTCCGGTGGGCTCATCTGGCACATTCTCACATTCCCACCTCCGGGGCACAATGGCAGAGCCTCCACCCAGGCAAGCATGGAATTGGCAGCCTTGTGCCATGGGTCAGCCCTTTCCTGCACTCGGTGCTGGGCACACACAGAGCATGAAGCACAGCCATGACCACACTGAAGTGATGGCCAACAGAACCTGCTCTCAGACTCTCAGCACCACCCATGGTGAAAGAAGGATCACTCCACTCACTGCATCTGTTCCAGAATAGGGAGATACAACCTTAAAAACCTAACTAGCCCTTCTCAGGAGGCTCCTTCTGGGGGGGCTCAAGGCTCCATGTGGCCTCTTCTCCCCACAGTGGGCTGGGGGACTGACACATTGACATGAAAGGGGTCCTGCTGCTCCCAACCAGGGAGGGCTGTCCCACTGCAGACAGATGAGGCTGAAACTCCACACTAAGCATATATAAGGACATTAAGCTGTTGGAACTAAAGGATAATTTGAAAAGTATTTTTCTTAATACTGGCATTAAGTTTCCCCAGCTTTGCAGTTGGAAAAGAGAAAAAGAACGTCCTTACTAAGGAAAAGCAAGTGAAAGCTGAACCAGAGGGGAATTAGGGGGTGGTGGATGCTTGGAGTTGGATCCCCTCGCTTAGCTCAGGGCACTGATCATGCTTGGTGCAAGAATGTCTATTCCCACCCCAGACCTGCAGAAACAACCTAGGGGTCACTGGCCTTCCCTCACTGGCAAACTACAACATGGCAAGAGGGAATTAACATGGTCACACTGTCCCGGGAGCAAGAGCATCCATGCTGCATCCTGCCTGCACGAAGGGCAGGGCAGCACTCCCACTGAGGCTCTGCAAATATTCAGGTTAAGCAAAACATCTAATTTTTCAGAAGTGATGAACTGAGAGACTTTTCATCTTTATATCACACAGAAAGTCCCTTTGGGTACCTGCTGAGCTCTGCAACTTTTTTATACAGCTGCTGAGTGACTCAGTCATGAATAGAGAAACAAATAAAAATAAAAAAGCAAATAAACAGAACTCTGCAACCTTTACTTCCCATTTCTAGGTGTCTGTCTTTAGCTGGGTAGATTAGTGCAGAGTTTATGAAAACAGGAGATCTGCAACTACAGCAGCTGCAAGTGGTGTCTGATGAGTTATACTGGTTCTCAGCACTATCCTGTTCCCCAGCCTCGCAGGGATGGCAGCCCCTTCCTGATGCTCTGGGCCTGCCGAATCACAGCCCTGTGGTGCAGCCTCTCCACTGCCTCTGCATTCCCACCTCTGCCCCTGCCAAGGTCCCAGGGCTGCAGGCTCTGCACTTGCTTCTGCTTCCTCTACCTGCCTCTGCCACTACAGGCAGCAAGTGGGATGTGGGGCCCAGTGCTGCACCCCGAGCTCCTGAGGGGAGGAAACTAGGAAGCTGGCAGCTCAGGGACCACAGGGAGGCATCAGAGGAGCCCATGTCCCCCACAGAGGAATTCCTATGCTCTTGCAAAATGCCCATGTGAATGGAGGCAGGAAAATTAGCTGCAATATGGCTTTTTGTGATCACAAAGATATTGCAAAAGGAAGGAAAATAAAAAAAGGTTCCGTTTTCCTCTCATTCCCCTTCCCCACCTCAGTGGAAAGACTCAGGAAGTACCCAGCCATCAGGAACAATGTGAAAAAAACCCAGTACCATTTTCCCTGGTGAACCTGGCAGGATCCCAAGCAGGGACCATAACAGCCAGCTGGAGTGAGGCTCCTTCATGCCCCTCCTGGAGAAACAAGTGTTGGGCTCCTTCATTTCACTTTCCTCCTCACCCTTTGTGGAGCCCTGCTGCCATGTCCCCAGCAGGACGAGGAGAAGGGATGTCTCCTTCTGCCTGGACATTCAGAGTGCACATGCAGCAGCAAGGGCTGGCAGGGGGTCCCCAGTGAGCTCCCTGCCTCTGGCCTGAGCAAGAAGCTGTGGCTCGCTGAAGGACACATGCTGGTCTATTCATCAGCCTCTTTAATTTCCAACTCTTCCCCAAAATGCCTTTTAATTGAGCATCAAGACTGCTCAAAAGTTTTCTCATCCTCAACCACTAATGTAGATGCCGACTGTGACAATGGCCAGGGCACGTCCCTGGGAACATTCATCAAATTTTGCAAGAGCTGCAACCACAAAAGTGTCTGGGCAGAACCAAATTTACCACAAACCACGCTCCTTCCCTTCCTGCCCTGCCCATCTGGCACAGCTGGGGGAGAACACAGCAGAACTGGATGTCCAGGGTTGCAGCTCTTGTACATCCCTAACAGTGGGGTGAGGGACAGGTCTATGGCCCAACACATCCCCCTGTTGGGTGTGGGGAGAGCCCAGGATACCGAGGAGCATCTGTGCCTCCAGGGAGAACATTCCTAGGAGAAGACACCATAGCCTGGCCTCCTCCAGGGCCTCATGCATCCCCTGGCCTTGTGTGCAAATGCTGTGCTTCCCCAAATAGACACTTTTCTGGGAATGTCCCATGGCCCCGAGGAGGCTCGGCTGGTTGGCATCAGATGACCAAAGCTGTTGCGTGCTCCCATTGTTCCCCAAGGCAGTTATTAATAGAGCACTGTAATAATAGGGGATATTTATAAAACACCTCTGTTCCTGGGAATCCAGAACAATCTGCAAACCTGTGCAGGTCTGTGTGCCAGCCCTGAGCCCCTCTGGTGATCATTACAAAGAGAGAACAAACTTTATACCCCACTGAATGGTATGAGAAATGCTTGGGCTGGAGGGGCCACTGCAAAGGTCTGGTGTAAGACGTGAGCACCAGCACTGTGGTCCTGCAAGGGTGCAGGGGACAGCTCAGGCCCAGCCATCTCCCTGCCAGCTGAGCAAAGCAGGGGAAGAACAGGAGTCATAGGTGCTCTTTCTCTGGTCCCAGCTTGTGGGGAAGAGAGATGTCACTAAAGAAATTAAAGCTGATACAGTCCATGCCCAAGCTCCCCAGGACTACACAGGAGTAAGGGTGCAGCTGGCAAGGGGCTGCACTGCTGCAGTTGTTTTTATGCTGGGTTTGATCAGAAGGACCCATTTGCTTCCCTTCCTGACATCTGGGCTGCAGAGACAAAGTCCAAACTCTGATGACAGGGCTGAGGATCTGTGCTTAAACAGTGGAGTTTCACACCTGCAGAAACCTATGCAAACCTACCAGGGCCTGTACAGGAGAATGCATACATTTGCTTAGCTTCATAGATGGAAAAATCAAAATGAGGTGCAGGATTCAGTTAGAGCAAGACCAGACCCTCTGTGCATCATGGGCTGGGGTGAGGTGCAGAGCCACACACTGGCACCACACAGGGGCTCCACACACTGCCAGGATGGGGACTGGACAGAGAGGAATGCAGATAGCCTTGCTGTTGGGCTGTTCCATCAGGATCACAAACCCAAACAAATCCAGCCCTCCCCCCAGCCTCACTTGAGGAATTAGAGCAATGAGGCCATTTATGTCTTCACACGGGCGACTGAGCCTGGCAATGACCTTTGGTCACTTCGAAGCAGGGCTGGATTTGAAATGTGAACCAGAGACCAGGAGGTGAAAACCTCCATATCCCATTACAAACCACTGGGGATGCCGAAGGCTTGTCAAGCCACAGTGCTTTGCTGCTTATTTATTACTATTTGTCTATGATTGTAGCCATTGCCAGGGCTGGTGTTACTGCTTGGGCAGTGGTCAGCTGCCTCCAGGGCCAGCCTGTCTCCCAGCAAAGCCAGAGGCTGGGACCCTGGGGCTGGAGTGATCAAGGTGTCACTCCTTGCTGTTGGAAAAACACATTGGTCCTTTTGTGGCAGCAAGCACAAGCACAAACATCACAGTGGGTGACACAATCCCCCAGCTGGTCACAGCCATGAGGAGATGAATTCCCCCTTTAAGGTAAGGAAGTAAGCCCTACACAGTAAGGGATCCAGGTAAAAAAAATCCCTGAGCCACAATGTTGTGAAGTTAGTTCTACATATTGTATATTCAGTCTTGTAAACTGGCTTATTCACAACCAGACAGCACTTGCTGTTTGATTATTAGTGCTCTAAGATAGGAAAATCCGCTGTCTGGCTTGAGCTTGTCCTCTGAAACAACTGCACAAGATCTGCTTTATTCACAAGTGGTTTGACTGACTTAGGTTTTCTTTTATCCAAACAGATCTCTAACCCATCAAGTAACCATGGCTTCACGAAAAAAGCAAGTTGGAGACAGTGTGCATTTCTTAAAAAAAGAATCCTGTGTCTCCATAAACAGAAAATTTCCTTCCATCCCTTTTAAGCCTGCTTCACCCCACTCCTCTCCACTAATCATCTTATTTCTACTTTTGTGGTCTAAGAGGTATCAGATAATTCTGCAGATCAGAAGCTAAGGCAGGCCCCTGGGTGGTCAGAGAGAACCTCCCCAGAACGGCTTTGCTGGCTCTGCCCTCCAGACAAAAGGGCAGGTTCCCACAGCTCAACAATGGGATTTGGAAGAAGATGTTTCATAGAAGAAGTTTTAGCACCCCTGTGTGGTATCACTCTGCTATGTGAGAGCTGAGCAGCACAGGGAAATTCTGCCTGAAGCTTCAAGTAGTCCACAGCAGCCTGGGTCTGCTGATGGAAATGTGACTCTGTCAGGAGGCCAAGCCCAAGCCATTTCCCAATTACTGGTTCAGCCTCCAGGGAAAGCCACAAACCCATCTCCCAGCAGGGTGGGCACCACAGGCTCTCTCAGTTGGAGTTCTTTGGAGGTACAGAAACAGGAAAGAGAACAGTGAGAGAGCATGCAGCAATAAACTCACATAGATCCATGTGTCTGGCTGTGACATTAAATGCTTTACAGCAGAAGTGATGATAATTAATTTGCTTATGATGTGGGACAGCTGATGGATGTGCTGATGCTGTCAGGATTCAGCAGAAGCTGCACTGATTTTCTTGCAGACTCAGGGGCTCGGTTTATGAGACACAATGGGTTACTTCCCAACAGGACCATGGGGATTTAGGAGGCGGAGCCCCATTTTCAAAGGTGACAAAGTATTTAAGTGCATGTTTGCTGAATATCCACAGGTTTGCCATCTGAAGGCATCCAGACACTGGTTGGTGATGGAGAGAGAGACGACAAAGACCAGTGAAAATTAATAAATCAGGGCAATACTGGTCCTCATCTGCTGACTGGTTTACTAGTTTCACCAGACACTACCTGCCTTTAATAGGAATGCTTACACACTTCTGCAGATGTGATGCAGGCTGCCAAAATGCTTGCACTCTCTTGAAAATGCACCAAGAGTGCATTTCTCCCTGAATCTTGGTGGGATTTATGCTAAGTCTGTTCTGGAAACAGCAGCCAAGAAGCTGCACTTCTCCAGTGTCCAGCTGAAGTGCATTAACCCCAGGTGCAGGCAGAGGTGTGAAAAGCAGCTCAGCTGATGGGAGGGAAGGTGTGTGTTGATGGTGCCAGATCCCATATCCATTCTCAGCCCTTTGCTCTGGGGAAGTTCCTTTCCCCTCAAGGCTGTCCTGCTTGGTGCTGCAGTATGTCCTGGGCACAGTCCTGTCACTGCACAGCTCTCCAAGTCCCTGCCGCCAGCAGAAAGGACCTGGGAGGGGTGAAACAGTGCCAAGTGCCTGCTGCTCAATAGAGCAAATATATTCTGAGGGTTATTCATCAAGAATAAAACTACAGAAAGGGAAATATAGGACTGTAAGGAAGTGCAGTGCAGGTCTAGAGCTGAATAATGGAAATTCCCAAGAATGGAGCTTGCTGGTGGCTCTTCATACACAAAGTTAATCCAATAAAGTAAATTGTCCTGTGCAACCTTTCCAGTACAGCAGCCTTTCCTTCAGCAATAGGATTAACTTTGGGCTCAAGCATTGTATGCAATGCTGAATTATTCTGCCTTGGTGCACTATCAGAATCTGAATTTCCTATTTTCCATTTGCTTTCTTTAGCAGAGCATCTTGTGGCCAGCCTGAAATGACAACCCTAGTGAACACACAACAGAAAGTTTTAGGTTGCACTGAAACACAAGTTAGTCAAGTATAAATAATGTATATGCTGTTTACAGTCCTAAAACTTTAGGTTGGCTTCTAGTTAAAATTACATATGTGTTCCAAGTGTTTGTTTTTGTTACTTGTGTCAGGACTAGAATCCAAAATACCTAGGACTACATAACAGCTTTGGGAATATCACATTTTCAGCCCAATGGCTGAGTTTTGCTGTGATGATTTTAGACTTCTTGAAAACATAGGCTAAGTAGAAAAAATTTAAATGTAAAATCTCTTTGAAACAATCAGAGTATACAGCGGTTGCAAAATAATCCACAGAAACCTCTTTTTTTGGTGTTCCTGTGCTGAGAGCACTTCTTTTTCAATGCCAGGTTTAGAAATTTCCACCTTATTTCATGCTCTGATGAACCTACAAGAGTTTTGTCTGCTCTGAGGTGAAGCACTGTGCTGTGCCAGAAGAGGCAGGAGCTCTACAGATGAGTAGAGGCAGGAAGACATGCTCAGCACTAAGTGCAGCTCTCTCTTGTTACAGAGAGGAGATATTGGCACATGACAGGTTTTCTCTGCAGTTACTCTGAGTCCAAAGGCTTGTCCAAACCTCACCTTTGGCATGGCACCTAAATCAATTCTGGGGTCCTTTACTGAAAGTGTGAGTCCTTGCAAAATCTTTTGTCCAAGGCCCAAGGTTGCCACAAAGCATCTCTGGGTCTCTGTGGCAGCCTGGGCATCAGCCTGACTTGTCCAGTTTGTGGAGAGCGTGGAGCTTTAGCAGGTGGCCAAATCTATCTGATGCTATCAAATCTAATTCTCAGATTCCAGGGGGAACAGCCTGCCCTGGCAAGGGCAGCAGGCTGGGCCGGGTGCTGCTGTCACTGAGAGCAGGTTTTTGGCTTAGCAAGTTCAGCAGGCATCCAGCAGGTATTCACAGAGTCTGTGGGGGGCTGACCCTGACAAATTTGACCTCCAGCATGTAGAGAGCATCAGGGAAGAGTTCTGGTTTTACTGTCATATCCAGCAGGAAAAGCTTAGTAGTTTTGGGGAGCGATGCACTGTGTCCCTGTGAGCAGGAGTTTGGCAGGGAGGGCATGGCAAAGAGCTGCTCAGCTGACCCCAACTTTATTTAGAGAGTCTTTAAATTAAAGGAAATCCAGGGGACAATGCCCAAATAAAAGTAATGGTGGCTGTGGCTGAAGAGAAGAAGACTGTGGGAGTAATTTGAGGGGCCAAATAAGGGATCTCATGCTGGTTTTATGGTGGGGTGTGACTGTCCCAGGACAGGTTCTACCACAGCCCCCACAGTGCTTTCCCCACAAGACCCTCCCTGCAGATGATGGGAAAATAGGTACAGTGTGGGATAACGACAGATTTTCAGTCTATTTCTGAAAGTCTCAGTTTAACTTCTTCTGCCTGGAATTGTCAGGGCATCTCTGGACATGTGACTCTTCATCTCAAGTGTTTGCACTGCCTCCAACAGGCACGGTGGGTGCTCACCGCGGAGACATCCGATTCCATTTGAAGGCCAAACTGAAGTGTGGGTAATTACATTTCCCCATTTAAACTGCTGGCCAGTCTCAGCTGGATAAAATGTTCCCTTCCTAGCTGGAACTGTTGCCATGTCCTGGGAAACAGCTGCTGTGACAAAGTCAGGGGGCAGCTGCTGCGTGGACAGGACTGACGTCTTGGTGGCACACGGCCGTTCAAGCCCAGGTACCCGATGGCAGGAGCCACTGCTGCCGAGGGCTGGCCTGCACACTGGGGGCCCCAAGAGCCTTTCTGGGTCTTGGCACAGCTTGAACCAGTGCCTGGCTGGTGGGAGGGGTAGAGAAAGGCTCAAAGGCAAGTGGGATTTGTGAGGCTGGGTAAGGGGCTGTCATTGCTCGAAGCACTGCCTGCAGTGTTTGATTTGGGACAGTGACACTGGTCTGGGTGCCCACGCTATTCAGAGCACGCTGCCCCCACGGCGTGATTCTGACATGGAAATGAGACCAAATCCAAAGACATCTGAGCCAAAGACAAACTGAGTCAATGGCCAGCTTAGGAAAAGCTGGTGAAATACAGACTTGGCCCTTTTCCTTCCCTGCAGCACTGGTGAAGTGCACAGTCTCTCAAGTAGGTCTTTATAGCTGATCAAAGCGTCTGTGTGGCTTTTCAGGGGGTTGAGCTTCCACTCACAACCCAAGGTCCAGTTTAATAACGTAGCTTGTTAAATAAACACGTGGATATGCAGAGCCCCAGCACTGTGACGATGGAGAAGATCCGGTGTTCTCTTCCCACTCCAGAGCCAGCTGTTGATGGACATCTGTCTGTAAAACATTGGGCCTTTTATTGTTTTTAATGCAAGAAATGCCTTTTCCTGGAGACCACCACTGAATACTGCTTTGCTAGAAAGGCTCCTTCACAATCCAAACAGAGAGCAAGTGAGCATAGAGGATCCATTACCCAAAAACTCAACAAAATCTTCCTCACCCATGAAAAGTGTATGCACAGTGGAGGACAATCCTGGGGATGGGGCTTGGAGGAGGGGGGAGCTGTTCCTGGAGGGTGGCGTTCTGGGACTCACCAGAGGAAAATACTTCCATTTTTCTATCCGATAACTCTACTGCCTGCCTAACAAAAATAATCCCTAATTAAAGATAACAGGAATCTGGCTTGTATAATGCATTCATTGAGACTGATGTGCTTCCAGTTTTCAGAGTTTCTATACCTTCAGAGACTAAAAGCCACAATATCAGCATGAGGGTGGGGACAAGCTCTTCTGCAGACACCGTCTGGGTTTATGATTTTGTGTGTGCTTTTGAATTGCAGACTTAAATTTGATCTCAGCCATCAAAATAGAATTGTCAAGGTCTTAACCTGCCTGAACAGGTTACCCATTCAGCCTTGAATTGCAGTCGAGGGGTGTACACGTGTAACCACCTCTTTTTACCAGGGACATGGAGCCACCTATCTGAATTCTCATCCTTTTATTAGACCAGAGATTTGTTTTACTAAGAAAACATGGAAAATGCAAATGCCAGTAATATATTCCTTTAACTGAGCCAAATTCTACATTCTCTTATGCTCTCAGATACCTTTACCAACAGCAGTATTTTGTTTAGTGTGCAAAAAGCACAGTGGGTTCTTGGAGAAAGAAAGATCAGCAGAGCCACTGCTACTGTTCCCGAGGGGGCTGCCCTGGAGCTCCTTGCTGTGGGACAGAGGCAGCCAGAGGGTTACAAAAGCACTGATTCTGCCACAAGTCCCCTAGAATCCCCTCCACACTGGCACATATCCCTCGCATCTGTTTTGTGTAGGAAGATGTGATTTCAGCCTGACAGGTAAAATCAGGAATTCTTACAGATCAGTCCTGGAGGAGACATTGGTGGCAAGATAGATGCTAATTGCTGATGAGGAATGGTCCACCAGAACTGGCAAAGGCCCCAGCTCTGAGGTGGTAAATAACCCCAGTGCTTTTTTGGCAGTAGAGCAAAAATCTGCTTTTGTGCAATGGTCAGGGGAGAAGAACTCAATTGGAGCAACCTGGGCTAAGCAGAGGGACTCCCAGGAAGAAGGTTAATGCAGGAGCTGTTTTACAGACTCACAAGATTATGATCCATTTTTGTGCCCAGAAAAGATCTACTTCAGCATAGGAAAGTTCCACCCATCTCAGAATAGCTTTGGTTTTCCAAACACAATTTGATGTCAGCAAAGATGATTTCACCCTTTGTCTCTTCATGGGTGAAATTGCAGCTGAGTGACATTCTCACATTATACAGGGACAAGTGCAGCAGAAATTCCTCCAGCTGAAGAGTGAGAAATTGCAGGGTCACCTTGTCAGTGGTGAGGAGATCCCCTTTTGGCTCCCACCAAAGGCAGGTTTGAGAGAGGCCTCAACTCACGTGGTTCCTTCTCAGGACTTGGCTCTTCCCACCGAGCTCCCTGCGAATGGCAGGACCATGAAAGCACAGGACCCAGATGTCCCAGCTCCTTTCATTCCTGTTTTCCATAGATGAAAAGCATGGCTCCATCCTGGTAACACCCAGGAGCTGGCACGTTACAGCCTGGAGTTATTTCTTTTTTTTTCTCTAAAGAGCAGGGATAAAAATAACCCCTGGGAAAAAAAAAAACCAACCCTTGAAGGCCTGACGCAACCTTCACCCACAGGAGCACTAGGACCGACAATACCATAATAAAGATCTGAGGTATCACCAAGAAAAATAGGAAGCAGCCAAAGGAAAAAAAGGTCACCACAAGCTCACTGTAAACACCCTTGCTTTGCACGTATCTTGGCTATGCTGATGTGATTGCTAGCAGGCCAGTGTGACGCTGCATTTTCACTGCTACAGGTATTTATTTTACACTCTGGCTCTGAGTCTGAGCCTCTGAATGTAAAAACAATCAGAAGGCTGAAGTGTAAATTCTCCCTGCTGATTTATTTACTGTTGTGTTTTTATAGCACCACATGGCTCTAAGTTTGCACTGGGCCCATTCAACCAAAACCCATGTCATACACTTCCAGAGAAATGAATGACTTTATAAATTCTCTACAATAATAATCCCACGTACAGGAATGCATGCAGAGAACACCCAGACGGGGCTGGAATGTTTTAAGAATATAATATTGTGCTTTTTTGGTCAGGGAAACACATTTCTCTCAGGAATATGTGGTGTGGCCCAGGCTCCAGCCCTGTCTGCCTACCACCTGTAATAAGCCCTTTGGGAGATTTTAGTTCAGGCCACCCAAACTGTGAGCTGGGCAAAGAGACATCAGCACTACGAAGTTAACAGCCTTAATGAAGCCCGGCCCAGAGGAGACTCAAAACATCCACAGTAGGGGAAAAAAAAGGAAAGGAAGAAAAGGCTTTGATAGGAAAAACATCTGATCCATGTTCTCTAATCTTTGCTTTGTTAGCTAAAGCATCTTTAAAGGGCTTAATACCCCTGGAACAGGGATCTCTTTCTCTCCCCTTCAAAAATACCAATTAGGAGAGCAGGAAACTGCTTCCAGAATACGGGGGGACTCTAAAAGAAATTAACATTAGCTTGAGTGATCTGATTGCCTTTTTTTCACAAGCTATTTTTCCCCCTGTTGTGTGGGTGAGCAACCGTTTTCTCCAGGGAGAGAAACCAGCTCCACGTGCCAATACTGCTGATGGAAAGGGAAGGCAGTGAGGCAAGGAGAGGGGAAAATTTATCAAGTAAAGGAATGAGAAAACAAGAGGGTTTACATTTGAAATACAACAGGAATGACACCCTCCTGGTGTGGCAGCCTGAGGAGGGAGTGTGCTGTACACTGGCAAGAGGGGAGCAGCAGGCTGGATACCAGCACCCAGTCACCAGCTGTGAGCAGGATCAGTGCACAGCCCCTCCAGCCCTGGCAGTGGAGGCAGTGAGGGATCAGCTGGGCAGAGGTGGTGCTGATGGCCACAGATTTCCTTGTCTTTGCACTGCTCTATTATCCTTGGGAAGAGAAAACCTTCTCCAGAGTGTCGATGTTGGGAGAGAAAACCTTCCCCAGAGGTTCAGTGTTGCAGGAGAAAACCTTCCCCAGAGTGTTGGGAGCACGTGGGCAGGCACAGTCCATGCCTGTGCAGCACAGCTGATGGCTGCTGCAGCACAGTACAGCCAGCCTGCTTTTGCTGCCAGCAAACCTGGTCACAGAACTCCTGGTGACACGCTGGGGACCGTGGGCCACGCTTGCTCCTGTCCCAGGGTTTGGTGGTGGGAGCAGAGATGCCTCTGCAGCCTGTGGGGCTTGGCTAAGGAGCTGGACAGGGTGGCTGCTGCTATCATGGGTGCCCAGGCAGCCAGGCTGGAGCTCCAATGGTGATGGTTGTCTGCCCTGATGGCCACCCTCCCTCAGGGTAGCCCCACTCCAGTCACAGCTGTTATGAATGATAAACCCTCTCATCTCCACAGCCTAGAAGGGAAACATCTGAATAAGCTCCTAGCTCTATTCATGAAATTCCTGGACATAGTCCATGCTAAGATCTTTTTCTCTGTAGCTGAGTATTTTTCTTTGCACCTCAGGGATGTTAGAACAGCTGTTTGTAAACAGTTCACATCCAAAGTTAGCAGAAGGGTGAGCAGGGGAATCATGTATCAACTTTGTCCTTTTGAACATCTAAAAACTGTTGCAGCTACATTGGCAGTGCCATGGCAGATTTAAGAAATCAGTTGGAAAGGCCAGTAGCTATCAGGGAATCACCCATGCCTGCCCACACACAACCAGGCTGGAGCAGGGCTGTGGGATGCAGCCCTGAAGGTGCAGCGTGCTGGAGGCACACGCTGCCTCTGCTTCGGATGAAACTCATCTCAGAGCCTGTGGTCAGCCAGAGTACAGGAGAAGGAGGTTTTCTGGGGAAGGAGGGAGGCAGAGGCTGATAAGAACTGTTGGAGCCAAGAAGCTGCAGGGCAAGTGTGCCTTGAGTGTTGGGCACTTTGGAAAACCTGGTGCTCCTCTGCAAAATGCTCAGGTGGCCATGGGGTGGCATAAAGCTGGGCTTGAACCTAAACCCTGACACTGCTCCCTGGCCCTTCACAGTATCCAGCCATGGAAGCAAAATAGTCCTTCCCTGTTCTCATTTCCACCAGAAGTTCCTGCTCTGAGCCAACTGAGTTTTGTATTGAAAAGAGAAAACTTGCAAAAAAAATGCCCATAAGCACCCTGGATCATAACGGGGGAAGGATAAAATCCTGTCATTACTGCATATAGGATATCTGGGTTTCTGAAAGGTTTCTGCTTTCCTATACAGCCTGAAATGGACTGGTCCCTGTGACAGCTCAGCCCTGTTGCAGGAGCTGTTGCCACAGTGATCCCTGGAGACCTCAGCTGGTGTAAAAGGGGGCTCTGCAAGTCTCTGATGCAAGACCTCAGATTTAGGACAGCTGAGCTTGCCACCCTCAGGAAGAGCCACAGGGGCCACAGCACTGGGCACAAGAGGGTTGGGGGGCATCTGCTGGCCATCTGTGTTGGCAAAGCTTTTTCTTTCTCTTTTCTTCTCAGATTGTGTTACCTGTCATCATTTCTGGGAACAAGTGTATTTTAAGAGACGTCTTTACAGCTGCCCAGTGACAGGCTCCCATTCGTACATCGCTCAGAGCGCATTTGAATAAATCGAACCACAGCTTTTTCCAGGGGCTGTGTTTGCTCCCTCAGGCTCTTCTCTCTGGAGATGCCTCAGCTGCCTGACTTCTGCAGTTGTTGCAGGTGGCACAATGCCTCCGTGCTTATCCCTGCCAGCCCTGACTGACTGGTACTGTGTGCTGGCACACCCCAGCTGTCCTGACAGGTCCTTGAGCGTTTTTCTGGATGGGATGGATTGGCACAGGCCATCAGCAGAACCCAGAATTTTTCTTTCCATCCTTTACTGGCAATCTTTCAGCTGATGTTGGGAGGACCTTATTTGCTTTCTTCTTCAACACTTTCCCTTGGCATTGAAAATATCAGCAATGGCACTGACACTGGCAACAATTCCAGACTAATTTTTCCAGCTCCAGTGAAAGGTGAGTTATGACTCATTGTGCTCCGTCTGACACCAAATAATTCTGGGTGTAGATGTGTGTAGGATATGAAAGTGTTTTTTGAGTGTGGCTGCTCAGGCTTCTGTTCATTTTCTGATGCTACTGAAGGCAGCCTGAACTGAAACAGAAAGATGAAGTACATGACCACTGCAGACCTTTGGCATACAACCAGCAGCAGGAGCTACCTGAGATGGGGCAAGAGGCTTTGTGGATTACTGCCCTGGTGTCAGGTTAGTGCCAGGCATTTGCCGTGGAGGGTCACTGCAGGTTTTTCGAGTGCCAGATGCTTAGCTAAGGAACAAGCCACATGGTCCCAGGTACAGCCCTGGATGCTGGGGCTAGGTTAGGATATCTGCATGCCCAGAGAGGCTTATGGATGTCACAGCCTGAAGCAAACTGCACAAAATGTACATTGGAAATAATTGCTCAATAAGAGAGGAGAAGCAGAAGGTGGGATAAGCCCTTGGGCTTTCCCACAGCACAAGGCAGGGGCAGGGAATTATTTTTACTTGCAATTGACAATGTCCAACTCTTGTTTTCTCCCCTCACAGCCAGAGACTCTGCTCAGTACCAGATGCACTCTCTCCACTTGATGCTGCCTTGCTTTTGCAGCCTGACCCGTCAAACTGAAACAATACAGGACATGTTTTACAAGGTACTTCTGCAGTGGGGAGGGAGAATTTGTAATTTTATGGAGCTTGTAAATTGAACTTGTAAAGTCCTTTAAAGCCCATAGCTTGGGCATTTCATCCTACTGATATTTAGGGATAAAGGCCAGCAAGGGCAGAGGTGAAAGGGGCCAGATTCATTGCTGTGATGACTGCAGGCATTGGAGCTTACAGAGGGAAGGAGTTTGGTGTAGGTTAACCCCTAGCTTTACAAAATTAGCCTAGACCATCTCCCTTGTAGCTCTTGGGAGTCTCTCTGAGCTAGTTACAGCCTTGTGTGAATATGTGAGTACAAGAGACTCCAAGTCAGAGCAGCTGAGTCGGGAGCCAAATGAAGTGCTTTTGGCTTGCACTTCACCAAATGAGGCAGCATCTGGGGAGACAACTTACACCTCTGGCAAGTTTGGTTTGTGTGCCTCAAAGGTTGGGGTGACCATCCCTGGCCCGCATACCACAGGAGTAAAAGGTACCTGCTGAAACAGCCCCAAAAAGGAATAAACAGCCATTTATTGCAAAGCACCAAGCACGAATGTAATTGAAAGCAAATTATAATAACAGTGAGTATAACAGCAGGGCTTCTAACAAAGCTTGTTCTGTGTCCTGAGCCAAGGGCTTTACCTGCCACTGTGGCTCTGCAAGGTAATTATTCCATGGGCAGCCGGGATGATTGATGGAGATATTCATTAAACACAAACCTGACACTTTGCTCTCTAAGCCCAAATAATCCAACCAGGCTGTCCCTGAACTGGGCACCCTCCCCTCGGCACGTTTTTCATGGGGGGTTTCAAAAGAAAACCAGCAGTCAAGTACCAGAGCCCAGACCCAACGGGGGGATCCTGGCTTGCTTCTGAGGGCCGAGGGCAGGTGCTCAGGCTGGAGCCAGCTGTGCACACACGGACCCTAAGCAGAGAGTATTAGGCTGTGACAGCTGCAGCTGGCTCTGAAATAAGCACCAAGCATGAAGAGATTATGACAGATTTTACTTGTATTATGAAACTGATTTTACATCATATATGAGGCAAAAAATGTCTGTCTCTCAAAGGGGTGGAAATCCTTTTGCAGGGCCAGAACTTCAGACAGAGCCAAGCTCAGGGCTGCTGGTGGGGGACAGGCTAATGGAGCATCTTCTTTGCACACTGGCTGGTCCACAGAATATGGCATGGGAAAAAAAAAATCTGTATTTGACAGTCTGACTTCAGTTTGGGGAAAAAAAAATAAACTTTTATTCTTTCTCTCTTCTCTTCTTAGAAACAGTTTTCAATTTTCTTTGCTATTTTTGACCAAGAACCAGGCTGCTTTGGTCCAGCTGTTTTTGTCTGAACCGTAAGTAGGGGACAAGCTAGGGAGGAAGGATTCATCTCCTCTCCCTTCATTATCACCAGTAAAAGTCAAAATTCCCATGTGGGACAATCATGTTGTGTTTGCTGCACTTCTAGGATGAAGTGCACATCACATCCTTCCACATCCTTCTGGGCTGCTGGAAGGACCTGCCCATCTGTTTTAAACAGCCTTGGAAAGAAATGGCCCCAGAATAGAGGGCAGGCAAAATTATAAGATCCCAGGGCAGCCCAGCCTAGGGCCCTTTCTGTCACTCCTCTACAAGTGGGGAAGTTTGGTCTGCAGTCAGCAATTCCTTGTGCCATACAGATGTAAGTGCTAATTCATAAAGATATCAATCTTACAGCGTTGAATAATACTAATGGCATAACTAGCACCACCTCATTAGTCCTCTAGTACCTGCCCCCAGGACAACAGCGTGTAGGAGAATCAAACCCCCAGCTTTAAAGAACAACTCTCTAACTCTTTTACTACTTTCTCTGCAGCTATTAACATGTCAAAGCTGCTAGTGAAGGGCCTCTGTTACTGGTACAGCTGGTTGTGAACTTCTGTGAATATACTGAACTACGTAATTTGAAAGCAAAAGAATTATGTACTCATTTTTGAAGCAGATCATTTTTGTGTGACTGAAATAGCACCTAATTCTCCTTCAGTTAATACCACAAAACAACTTCCATGTCAAAACTAAAGGAAAGCATTAGCACATGATTAAAGTAACAGATTATAATTTCAGACCTTTTAAACTTTGGTTCATGTGTCTTAACAAAACTTGCGAATCTGGACACTGTAAAGTCCCTGCAAAAATGCTACCAATGTCTGCTACCTTTAACTGAAATTAGGTTTTAAAAAAAATTCCTCTGCTGAGAACTGGCATGTCTTGGGGCAGTGACCAGGACCCAAGACAGCTTAGCAACAGCTCTCCAAGCAGGCAAAGGCCTTCCAGGAGCAGGTGAAGGGCTTGTTACAGGCACTTGGGGAAGGAAACTGTGGGATCTCAGTTGAACAAATTGGCAGGTCTGTCTAAGGATGGATGGTGCACCAACACAGAGTCACTGCTGGAGGCTGGAGGCAAGAAACAGAGCTGTGGTGGGACTCAGTGTTGTCTCCCTGCACCATGCCAAGGCCCTGACTAGCAAAGACAGTGGGTGGAAATCAGGGTCTCCAGGCCATTTTGAAGGGAAAATACTGCCCAAAATGGATGTTTTTACTCTTTCAAAGCCAGTGAAAGGCTTGTGGTTCCCAGGGCACATCTGACCCCCTGGGATGGTTCCTCACTTCCTGCAAACCAGGTGTCTGCATGGGGAAGCAGGATGCACCACAGCTTCAGGCTCTCCTCACGGCACTATTTAGTCACTGGGGTTATGGGAAATAGCTTGAACCATCCAGGAACTGACAGTGGACCCCATCCTGTTATCATGCTCTATGATGGCCTATCAGGAAATGACATAAATACCCTAATTACTCTCTATTTTATTTTTCATCATTGTGAAGCATCTTTTTTGTTTTGTTTCAGCTGGCAGTAGGTGACCAATGGCAGTGCCCTGGCTCCCCACATCCTGCTGGGCAAGCTCTGCCTCTGTCCCTCTGAGAATCGGGCAAAGGATGTGTGTGTTTGCTGGTGTTTTTTCTTGCTGCCCCAGTGATGTTGCCTAGGTCAGGAAATCAACCTTTTGGGAAGGGGCAGGAAGGCAGGCTTTCATTGAGCTGCCTGTGCTGAACGTCCACAGCGAGATGGGCACCGTGCGTCAGCTGGGACAAGCGCTGTGAGAATGAGTTCACACAGCTCCGGCTGTTTTGATCCAGAGTGACTCCAGGTCACTGACCCCTTCCCTCTTGGAAACCTGCATCTGTCTGGAGTGACCTTTGCAGCAACATTTTAAATTTAACTTTTGCACTCTGCATCCTGCCTATGATGAGAGGGGAAGCTCCCTTTCCAAAGAAAGCTTTCCATCCTTGGAAATACATTAAATAGTACAGCCAGTGAATTGCCTTCTGAGAGTTACACACTGAACTGCTAACCAGGGGATAGCCAGTGAATATAGGGAAGACATTCACCAGCTTAGTGCCATTGTCCTTCCCTGCTGTGGTCACAAGCTCTTTGAGGACAGCAGTATGGATAACACGGATACCATGGGTCTGACCAGCATCAGGCACCAGCCTGATACCTAGGAGGAACCCTCTTACTCTTGTCTGCTTTTCCTGCTCTGAACTGCCCAACAAACAGCTAGGGAGACCTGTCACAGAGTGATATTCTGATTTACAATGGGACTGTGGTAGAGTGTTTCTAGCTCAGTTAACAGCTGCTTTGTTAACTCCTAATTTCTCCCATAATCTGTATATTTTTGTCCCAGCTAGGGCATGGTCTGTGATATATGATGGAGAGCTTTGCCATTAATCATGTGCAAGTGAAAGTATAAACTGGGTTTATTAGTTTTTGGTGTGCCAGGTCACATAAATTAACTGGAGCATGTGTTTAATGTGTCCTGAGCAGTGTCTCCTACTTTTCCTGGTAAGTCAATATGTCACCCAGGAACTTCCTCTATCTGCACCAGCAGCAGGACCACAAACACTCTTGTGCTACCCTTGGGGTGACTTTTGCCTACACTGCATTTAGGGCCTGCCTATCCCTGTGGAAGGGGTTTTTACTGTGACTAAAGTTCGTAGATGGGGGAAGCTCAGGCAAAGTGAGGTGACACAGTGGGTGTGCTGCCAGTGTGTGCAGCACCAGGAGACCAGCCTGTACCTCTTGAGTGAGACCCCTGGGGCAGAAGTGTGAGCCCAATGAAAACTTCCTGAAATAATTTCACTGCAACCCAGGATGCTCTTACATCTAAAACTCACCTACTTAGGACAATGCTATGAAAAAAATAGTGACTCAGCTCTTTATGGTTCCAGTGCAGTTGCATTTCCTATGGTGCACTGTCAGTATCACTCCAAGGGCTTGGGTTTTCTTGGAAAGAAAGGGTGTAACCAATTCATTAGCTGACCCTGGCATCCTGATTTACATAGGATGCTTCTGCACTCTAACTCTAAAATAATAGTGGTGATTATAAACACATGATGGAGAGGGGTGAGGGTGGTGAAAAGCATTGTAATCACACATGGGGCGCTGTGCTGATGGACAGGCTGTGCTTCAGGATCCCGGCTCTGGGCAGCCTGCTGAGCTCCCACACAGCGCAGGAAATCCCCCAGAGCAGCTCAGCAGCTTTCCTGCAGGAATTCAGCTGTCCCTGCAAGGGTCCTCCCGACACAGAGCTGCTGCCATTGAAAATCAGAGAAAATTAATATTGTCTCTATGAAATGTTGTCATCCAACTCTCGGATCACAGCCTGTGATCCTGCACGTGCAGTCTAGACAGCCTGTGTCTCAGTCTTGCAGCTCAGAGCCCCTGGATTGGCAAAGCCAGGGCAGCTGGAGCACAAAGCGTCTGCTTTTGTGTACTCCTGGCCCTTGAAGGATGCAGAGACTGATCAGGTTCTCACACAGACTGGGGACTCATTTGGGCTGATCTGACCCAGGCTGGCTGCAAAGCCCCTGAGCTTGATCTGGTATCATAGGTGGGCTCACACTCTCTCCTGACCTTAAATATCCTCTCTTGATCTTATTTGGATACTCAGGTTTTGCTCAAAATACCTTTCATTCTTCCTAGTGCTATCAGAAGAACCTTGGCATGAGAACCACATGTGGTACCTGCTCTCTTGGCACTCTTCCACTTATACAGAGTATAAAAAATAAAGAACTGAATAGTTCATATAGAAAGGAAGATGTCTTTCCTAACACTGGCAATTAGCAGTTAACTTTAGGGCATCAGTGTTTCTAGCATCAACCCATACATAATATATGCTGTCTAGTGGTCTCTGCCCTAACTCAGTAACTACCCTTCTCACAGATAAAAATGCTTGTATTCTTGACAAAAATGACCATTTCTTATCCTATGGAAGGCTGGTTTTCAGTGTATCTTTCAAAAATTATCCCTGTGATCAAATTGCCATAACTGAAAAAAGATTTCTTCTTACCATGTCCTTCTCCCTTTTGCCAATGGAAATAACTAACCCCTCATGCCCTTAGAAGGTCTCATGGAGGCCCTTTGGTAACTGGTTTGGGAATTACTTTTGCAATTTCCTAGCTACTGACTTGGCATTGCTGGATATTTTTCTGGTGCAGAAAATAAGGGTAGGAGGGGGTGCCCTTTCAACAGGTAGAAGGGACTGAAGAGATGTTTGAATAGTTACTTGGCACTTGCTCCAGTGTTTAAAAACACTCCTGTTTCCTGACTTGGCCCTATTTTTCTCCTAAAAACATTCCCTGATTTGTGACCTACCTGCAGGTGCTTGGGTTTTTGTTGGCTGCGTGTCCATGTCCTGAAGTTACATCCACTATTTGAGGATTTGTTTCTTGCCCTGCAAAGACATTTAAATTTCCAGAGCCAGAGACCCCATGACCGTGGGCTGGTGATTGGGTTTGTTTTCACACACAGAGGAGAGGGGATGCTGCAAAATGACTGTTGCCGGAGACTCACCCAACTCTGGCAGGTGCATGGGTTGAGATCATGCTGGGAACTTGAACTGTTGCCAAGTAGGTGTGAGAGAGGATCATCTCATTTGTCCTTTTTCCACCCAGTTGTTTTCTGTCAGGTGTTTGTTCTATCAGCTCACACACCAACGCTCTGAGCACTGCAGCCATATCCCAAACACGTCCTTCCCATGTCAGAGGCTCATATTTTCACTTTCACAAGCTGCTGTGTCTACTGGGACTTTTCTCAAGTTTTAAGTCCATTTATGACTGAGCAAGACCATGGTTTAAGCTTGAAAATACCTCAAGGCTCTCTCAGGACTTACTTTGTGTCTATCATGATCTTTATGGTCTGGGCATGGGGTGACTGCTTTGTGCCAGCTCTCCTAGTGATTTCCTGGCTGTCACTCTACCATTTTACCTGTGGAGGGGAGCTTGCAGCAGCAATTTCTGTTAACTTCTCTTTTTCCCTTCATAAATCCATGAGGAGACATAGTCAGCAAAGGACAGTCTCTCACTATTTGCACCAGACTTTACATGAGCAGCACACTCCTCAGTTATGGGGAACCTAGGGCCAACCCAGACATGTCTATGTTCAAAAATTAGGGCTGAATCCCTTCTGTTCAGTGTTGTGTCAATCCATCCAAATTCCTTTTGAAAGCCAGGCCAGAAACAGTGATATGTCTCTAAAGAAATCATGTCAAAACTGTCCCCAAACCTGGAAACCCAAATGAGACACAGGCTCCCTCTAGGAAGGATGTTAATACATGAAAGTGTGACACACAATGAAAAACAGATTTCTATTCTACTATCCTCTAACTCCCCGCAACAGGAACACTTGTTTTAACCAAATGAATCACACTCTCACTTGTTTTTCTAAGAGCAAACCATCTGTGCACTGGGAAAGTTTTTATGGCCTACGAAAGAGTACTTATAGGTGCAAAATATCAACATTCCTGTAAAATTAAATTAATTACCTGTTGGGAACAAGGATTCCTTTCTCCCTCATTTAAGAATTCCCAGGTTTGCCCTCCAGTTCCCTTCCAAACTGGGAACTCAATCAGATTAATCAGGGCTAAAGGCATTTCCGCTCACTATTCAAAACATTGCAGCTCCCCTTTGTCCTTATCATGGAGCTGTTCAATCACTCACTGCCACAGAGGAATGGGATTGGTTGGGGGACAGGGACAATGCATGTGCTTCCTTTGACTCAGATCTACCTTCCTTCCCTTTAGAGCCACTGTAGCACCTTCTATTGCTTGGAGTCCAAAAGTAAAAGCTGCTCTAGAGGGATGAAATGAGACTGTCCCAACAAATGTACTTGCTGAGGTGAAGGAGTCCAGATTATAACTTCACTGGCTCATCCTTCCTGTATAAGAGGTCTGTGCTTCGTTTTTTGCTCTTTTTCTCTGAGAATGATTACATGACTTTGTTATTGTTCCCTTATATTTCATGTGGCATCAGATATGCCACATAGTTGCCATCACATCCTTTCCTTGTGTTTGAAAAGAATGTATAATCCATCTCAGTAGATGGCTACACTTTGGCAGGAATATGCTCAAAATTCAGTGATGAAGCATAAAGGGTAACAGATCGCATGATGTGGAAGGAAGAGATTCAAACCAGACATAGCTCTGCAGGAAACTGCATAAATGTCAAGCAGCCACTTTAGTGTAGATCTTGGGAGAACTTTCTTCACAAAAATCAACTGATTCCTCAGAAGATAGTCTCTCCCACTTCTGAAAACAATACACTTTCAAATGCCCAGTTGGCATTTACCCTTCTGAAAATCATTTTAAAGTCAGAGAAATTTCAGAAGCAGCCCATCTGTCAATTATTTTAATCCCCTAATTATAAATATGGAGAAATCATAACCACAATGGCAGAATCCCTACCAAAACCCTTCCTAGATGCTAAAACAGTTGAAGGATCTGGAAGCAAAAACTTCTCCAGTTTAGCTTATGCAGCTGACCATGTGCTCTTCTGGTTAGAGCCTTCATGAGTGTCTCTAGAAAACCTGCATGTGAGAACATCAACTGCAAAGAGGGGCTGACCACAGACACATCCCGTGTCCTGGGACAACACACTTCACACTGCAGCCTCAGTCATTGGAGAAAACTCTCCATGCTCCTCTCAGCAATTGTGATTTAAAGACATTAGAAACAGGCAGAGGCATAACAGGTAGAGCGAGAAGTTATAAATTTTTACATTCTTACAGTTGGCTCTGGAGACTTCATATAGTTGGTTCAGGATAACACCTGCATCAGAGATTGGGAAGATTCATTGTGTGCCCCCAGTCCCCAGTACAGAAAGAACCCTTCCTTACAATCCTATGTGTCACTGGTGCCAGCAGAGTTTTTAATGTCTTGGACAATGGATTTCTTTGTCTCACTTTTCTTGGAAGATGATAAGAACCCATCAGATGAGTGTCCTTTAGTTTTAGGTTATCATTCAGCTTGAGCATACTTATGGTGATTGGTACCAGTACAAGGCCACAGCCAGATGTAGACATGGATCTGAGCTGGCTCAGCAGGAATTCCCTGCTGGGATGGTCTGACTGGGGAGTGGACAGTGTATGTTGGCATGTGGCACCTTTAAGACAATTCTGTGGCTGTGTTCAAGCCAGAGGAGGAGTTTCCCCCTTTCTTTCAGTCCATGTGACACACATTGAAGGAGCCCTGAAATATTAAAATAAACAGAAAGCTTGACTTGCAGAACCTGTCTGCTAAGCCAGGAATCACATTTCTTGCTGCAGTTTCAAACCACCATCCAGAGACTTGTAAAACATTGACAAAAACCCCTTTGCCCCCAGAGCTTTCAACAAAAACAACAGCCAGTACTCGCACCCATCCCTGAAAGAGCAAATATATTAAAGTCAGTTCCTGCTTCACTCTCCTTGCTTTTACCCCCACAAAAGGAGAACCTCTGAGCATATACTCCTTTGTAATTTCAATTTCTTTTCCATTCTTGCTATTGTAGCTGATTTAAGGATTAGAAGGCCCCAACGTGCCAGATGTGAGGGAAGCAGGCTTAGTGGATGTAGTAAAAGAAATGTAAGGAAACCCCCTGATCTAAAGGCCCATTTCCTGCTCACTCTCATCACTGCCTGCTTTCAATGGGGAATGAGTAATCTCGTGTTCCACAGAGCACTGCCAGCTTCTGAAATGGGACAGCTCTGAGGCTGCCTTACTGCTGCAAGGTGTAGTACAGGGCACTACAGGGTACCCATGAGACAGAGACCTCTAAGCAGATTATAGATGGACCTAAGCAGATGTTACATAGATGCTGTTTCTGTCAGCTCCATTCCTCAGAGACATGTTGGACTCAATAGGCACCACACACACACACACAAAGACAGGGCAGGGTTAGTTTGTGACTCACCCAGGAAGTCTGTGGCACTGCCAGGAACTGCACACAGGTCTGAAGGATGAGTGCTTATACTCTGCATGGTAGACTTACATCCTAATTATCTACAAATAAAATGCCTGTTGCTGTTTCTATTGTGAAGAGAGGGACTTCCCTAAATGACTTTGCTTGAAAAAAATCTCAGTGAATAGAAATAATGAATAATATTCATGGCTGAGGTTTGAGCTTCATAATAACTGAACAATTTTGCATCCCCTGACACTTCTTGGTACTAAATATATACTCGGATGCTGGGAATGTCTTATTTGACTGAGACTCTTGTGAATTTATGTAGAGTTTTTAGGTGATGTTTTATGGAATATATCCAAGAGCCCTCTGTCCTTGTGTTTGGAGAGAAGGTTCAGCGTATATGCCACCCACAGGGTCCACCAACTCTTCAGCAACTCTTCAGCTGAAAAAAAGAATTGAGTCATTGTCAAAGGTGCTTGGTGTTCTTGTCTACCCTTTGCCCCTCTACAGTCTTAAGCAGTGGGATTTGAGAAGGTATGTGAAGTGAAAAAAGCAATTTAATTCTACATCCAAGCAAGCAAACTAACACTGGGACCATCATATTCCATAGTAGCTGCTGGCAGAGTATCCCAGGTTAGGTGTCCAGTGCTTCTAGTAATCCACAGTCAGCAGCCAGTTTTGAACAGGCTTTTTTGGTGAAGAAATTCCAATCCCACAGACAGATGGGCTTTTTCCTCCTCTGGTTTTCTTACGAAATACTCTTTCAGCTGTTTGGACACACAGATCTTGCTCATCTCAGTGTAGGGACAGCAGGGATAGAGAGCATCCTCCTCTCACCTATCCACCCAGCTGGACTCAGCTGGGGCTGCTGAGCCGAAGCAGTGCCCTAGGATCCCTCCATCCTGTCAGCAGAGGCAAACTTTGAGAGCAAAGGTGGAAAGTTTTATATATGCAGAGGAGACCTCCAGTCCTTCTGGTGAGAGAAAAGACAGAAAGGTGCCAGACAAGAGATAAAGCCTTGCTAAAGCAGCTGTCTAGGCTGCTGTGCTCTAGGTGATGGGAGACAAAACCATCCAAAACACCATCCCACGGATGAATGGGAAACCTTGTTTTGCCTTGGGGATGTTCACATTCAGTTTGAGAGAGAGGTTTGCTCACATAAGCCCCAAGGACCAAAGAGGCCAGGAATCCACAGACTTAACATCTCAACAACTCACAGAGGAGGTGATAGAGAGATGGTGCAACAGAGGAAGGCATAAAATTGGAAGCTTTTATTAGGTGTGGATGATAACAAAGGCGCTAAGCAACCGCTGTGTGTTTGGCATCCCAGGAACACTGACTCCAGAGCTGGCACCTAGGGAAACGAGCTCTCCAAACTGTAAAGCTCAAGAGCTTTGCTGAAAATACATGTCAGCTCTTTCTTTATCAAATGCTGCAGGAGATCAAGTGAGAGAATTTGTTTCACCTGAATCTGTAAATCATTGCTAAGTCACTGGGCTCATCTACACACACAGCAAGAGCATCTGTCTGGCTGGCCTCCCTAAGTGCTGGCTGAGTGCTTTGCAGCTCTTCAGCCACAAGTGCTGTGAGCAAGGTGTGAGGTGCTGAACTGAAATCACCAGCTGACAACTTCCAGGGGAGCTTGGGAAGCTCCCTGCAGTCTGTTCCCTCTTACACTCTCTGACTCCCATGACCTCTCCACAGATGCGAAAATAGCACCTGAGAGGTCTGTGTGCAGAGTTGGTAATTTGTCCTCACCCAGTCTATTCCCCACCAGTATGCAAAAACATGCATGGTGTGAGAAATGTGTCCATGGCATACAGCCAGAGCCAAAACAGACAAAGAAATAATGTTTACCCCCAGGGCCTTTCTGACAAACAATAAAAAAGCAATAGAGTCAAGATAGATTACGCGTCAGCTAAAATATTACCTCTTCCTGCCAATTCTTATAAAAGGAGGCAAAGCTGCTCTTCATGATGAACTAAAACTTCTGTTAAAATACTCAAGGAAAACAATCATTCAGACAGCATCTTTCTATCTAGCCAATGACAATAATATTCTTGTTAAATCTTTATTGTGACAGTCTGCTTTAAGGGATGCAGAGGCAGTTTGCTTTGACTACAGAGCCGCACAGAGGACTAGAGGACTTCGAGGCCGAGATGAACACTCTGGTGACGACATCTTTGCAAGCAGAGAAATGAACTAATTCCACCTTCCTCACATACAGAAAGCAGCTTTAGGTTGGATGTTGGCTACCTTCTGCCCTGTGCAAAACCCACTTTCAAAGCCATCAAGGAAACAATTGTCACTCTGAGGGAATGACAGGCGGGAATGCCAGCCTGCCTCACCTGAGCCAGCAAACAGCAGCCAGCTCCTGACTGGATGCCTGTGCTCACCTGAATGGCTCTGAACAACATGCAGATGAATAGGCACCGTGTGAATATTTTATTCAATAAACTTGGCTCTGCTGTTGTGTGGAGGGTGAGGCATGTGATTTATTACTTACAAGAATTTGGACAGCCCCTGGCTTAACGTGAAAACACTGGCAAGTGTCAGGAAATTCGTGAACTTTACACACATGATTATCAATGACTTGTATTAGCAAACAATTCTGGATATCCTCCCTTTTGCAACAATGCCAGTGGCCAAGCAGAGCAGAAAACCAATGTGGGCCTAAGGTGGTAAATCACACACCATCATCTGCAAATAACCCACAGTCAGAGATTTGTCTGTGTGATATCAGCAAGAGGCAAAGGCTCTGCTTAGGAGCAGATTAAGAAAAAAGAGTTTACCCACTTCTGCAAAGCCTGAGTAAGTTTCCAACAGGCACCACATGTAGCACTGTTCAAGACATAGGAAGCCATACCTCTCTCCACCAAATTTGATGGGCATCACTCAGAGTCTCTGTGGATATCTGTGCCATAACATGAGCTGATAAGGGAGACTCATACCTTTCTCAGTGAAAAACAGATGAGACAGATGAGATAAGCTTCAGACAGCTTTCTTGGCTTGGCAAAACTAAAACTTCCTGTTGCAGAAAACTACTCTCTGCACTCAACAGAAACAAATTTTGAATATTGGACTTTCATGTTGGTTATTGAATGGAAATACATGTTTCTGTGAGTCAGACAGATCCTACTCACACCTACCCATACTTGTCTAAACCTACAAATCTGGCAGTGGGACAAGTTGCTTATGCACAAGCATCTGTACCTGAAATGAAGAGTGCAAAGGCATACATAAAGTACTTAATTTATAAAGTAAGATCTATTCTAATAAAGGTAATTGAAGCATGCAGTCCAGGTGAGGCCAGGTAATACAACATCATGGTGTGCACAGAGACTGAATACGAAGCTCTGCAGGAAGGACTTGTCCTGCTGTGAAAATTCACCAGTTGTTCCACTTTGGAGTTAGGAGATTGTTCAGATTTTAATGAAGTACTTAAACATATGCTTAATCAAACCTATTCAA
This sequence comes from Illadopsis cleaveri, assembly GCA_013399915.1. Taxonomy (NCBI): domain Eukaryota; kingdom Metazoa; phylum Chordata; class Aves; order Passeriformes; family Timaliidae; genus Illadopsis; species Illadopsis cleaveri. Next base: position 689,721 of record VXBB01012967.1, read on the forward strand.
GCACAGACTGTAATGGAAACCAAGCCCCTCCAGTATAATGGTGCTTAAGAGTGAATTTAACTGGGATTATTAATCTAACCACTCTTACCTGGATGAAAGGGAAACTAACAACAGCCTTTCAAGTAAGAACAGCAATGGAAAACTAAGAAACATATCCAGAAATAATGAACCCCATTATAGCCAAGAAGGATGAGCCCCTCAGTCAGGAAGCACTCATAAATACCTAGTTCTGTTCTGATTTTTAAAAGAAAGAAGGCATATTTCTCTCTTTCATTGATAATGAATCCTCTCTGGTCCATCAGAAACCAGGGAAAAATTTCAATAGGAAGAAGTCAGCTGCTTAAAATCAGAGGAAGTGGAGCTGTATGACCTGCTACTGTTAGATTTAAGGAAATTTTGGAACATGAGGGAAATTCCACACGACTGAAGAGAACTGCAAAAAGTGCCAACATTTGAACAGGGGTAGATGGAAAATCCCAGGTGGTATTAACTCAGTTAATCAGCTGTTGATTATGGGTTCAGCTGTGAAAAGACTGGACACAAGTATGGAAGAATTTAAAGACAGAATGTTTTGTTCCAGTCAGCATAATTGTATGGAAAACAGGTTTTGCCAAACTAATTTTTAAAAATGAAATTACAAGCTTCATTAACAAAAATGCTTCTGATATAATATAGAGAGTTTCCTATAAGGCATAAGGTTTATTTGCACAACACTGACAAAACGACTGAGCACTCTACAAAGCAGTGTAGCATTTCTTGAGTTGAATACAATTAGGGAACTGACAGAACACAAAATACTTGTAAATTAAAAACTGTGGTGAAATGGGGCTGTTTCTGATAGCATCCTACACTTGACCAAATACCATCCAGTTTGTTTTTTAAGGATACTGAACAAAATGCAGATTTAAGTAGGGTTAGCACTGGAAGTGGCTCAACAAGGGAATGTGGTACTGTACCAAGAATGAAGCTCTGGCTTGATTGATCAATATGCACTCAAATTTGACCAAATGAAAAACCAAACAGACAATGTGAAGACTGGAGGTCCCATTTCCATGACACAAAGTTCTAAAAACATCAGAAGGGAACTGAGGAGCACAAAATAATCAGTACAAAACTGTGACTAAAAGCATTTGAACTTCAGAAGAACAGACTGTCAGGGGAGATGAAAATTGTATTATCTTTGCCTGAGGAATTAGTGAGACCACTTCTAGAATATTCTGTCCTGCCTTGGATCTACTCTTCAAAAGGATGTGGAAAAATTTGGGATACACTCAAAAATGTATGGCTAAATGAGACAAGGTTTGGAAACTATGCCAGAGAACAAAGGTCTTGCAGAACATAACCTGTGTAATGCATTGAGGAGAAACCTAGAAGAGACTTCAAGGAAAGCTGCAACTTCTTTTGTGTTCATTTTTGCTTGGAGTGAAATCAAATTTTAAAACCTGGCATCTTTCATGAAATGGTTCTCCTGATCTCTGAGCTCTTCTCATCCCAGTGAAGCTAAACTCTAACGAATCTTATGCCAAGGGTAACACAAAGCTGAATTTTAACTGGAGATTGGTTACATCTCTTTCTAGAGAAATCACTTGTTAGTGTGTGCAGCTCCAGAATTACACACCCTGATGGCATGAACAAGTTTTTCTTGCACCCAGTGAGACCACGTGGCTGAGAAATGGTTAGGAAGGCAAGGACTAAGCTGTAAGCATCCTGGGCTCTAATCCCACCTAAGCCCCTGACTGGTATTTTGAACCTGAGCAAGCATTTAACCCTCTCAGCCTCCAGTCCAGCTGTAGAACTGGGAAAAAATCAAGATCTTGCTGAAAACCAGATGTTGCATCTCAGCTAAGATTTATCTCCAAAAAGTAACTCAGTGAAAAGACCTGCTGGGGAATGCAGGCAAGTGGATGGATGGAGACTGTTGCAAATACTGTAAATTCACACTATTCACATGGATACTTAGGAGTAAGTGGGAGGAGGCCTTTCCCTGATGATCAGTTTACAGGAGTAGCATTTCCAGCCTCAAATTCACAGTGATAGCACATGCAGTGCTGCCAGCAGTCAGCTTTGAATTTTGTGGATTGGCAGCCTGGAAAGCCCCACTGCCCCAAGCAGAGGTGATGGGCTGTAGGCATTTTCTTGCTCCCATGGTTTGGAGGAGGCCAGTGAACCCTGCCACTGGAAAGCCCTCAGTTTCAGTTCATATTTATTCATGTGCTCGTTTTTCTTGTTTGGTGAATGTTGCACGTCAATATTTAGTCACTGCTGTGGAAACAGCAACACACATGCAAAGGGAGAGGGAAAGAAAGGAAGGAAAGAACAGAAAACAGTGTTTTAAGGCACAACCAATTTGGCTGGTTTTGCCCTCTTGTCTCAGGAATGTGAGTTCGTGTTGCCCATGTGCCTGCAAAGGGAAACAGGAATTGAAAAGGGAAGTGTATCAAACTGTTTACTTGAAACTATGGGCAAGAGTGGAAGCCAGAACGTCTGGGAATCCCATCAGGCATCCTCTGTGCGTGCACAGCTCCCTGGAATTGCTGCCTGGGGCCAATGATGCAACAGAGCTGTTGTGTTTTCAACCACCTCCTGTTCTCACCAAACCTCATGGAGGTACCCTGAGCTCCTCTTGGTGGAGTTTTGTTTCTGATCCTGGGGCACTGGGCAGGCTGGATCAGAGCTGAAGGTGGGCAAGAAGGACCAGAGGCAGAGCATCCAGCCCACAGCAGAAAAGAGGCAATGGAGCTCTGGGGCTCCTTCCTTCCTCTTCATATGCAACTTGCATTGAAAAAGCAGCAACAACAAAAAGACAATACTCAAAAGACTTTTGTTGATAAGACTTATGAAACACTGATTACAAATCAAGTTTTACCAAGTAATACAAGAAATTGCCCAGCATTTTAAAAACTTCATTTCAATTGCTGCTGATAATATGTATCTGCTGTGTAGTAAAACCAAAATGACATGGGAAAATACTGGATTTTAATTAAAAGAAAGGACAAGAGAAAAGTCCTTAGGTTATGTATTTCAGTTACATTCAATTTGAAAATCAAAAAAGGAAAATGTGGTGACTGTGATCTCTAGAGAATATTATTTTCTTCATATTTACCCACAAATTAAGGGAAGCCTTCTTTGGTTCTGTTGTTGGAAGTGGAAGAAGGATATCTAGTTGTGATTTGGAGGAAGTGCCATCAATACAGTGAAAAGTAGTTATTTTATGTTGCACTTGGCAATGGGAACATCCTGAATAAAGATACAGGGATGTGCATGCAGAAACCTGAGGAAAGTCTAACCTGAAAGGGAGGTCATCTTGTACTGCCAGTTAGGGCTGCAGGGTTTGTTCTGCTCAGGCTCTAGTCTTTCAGTATGACATTGCCTGTTGTCAAAAAATGGCAAGTCTCAGTGAAACCCCAGAGAAAAGGGAGACTGGAACACCCCCCAGGCTTTGGCAATAGTTATAGAAAATTTGTGTGTGTGTTTAGATCCTGGATTGCAAAAGAAAAATGGCATTAAGTTGGCACCAGCAGGGAATTTTATACCTGTCAGTTTTTGCACAGGTCTGAAAATGGCAGAAACTTTCAACTTCTGCCAGGAAAGCATCAGGGTTCCCACATACAAAGCCAGAGAAATGATATATCTATACCAAATACAAGAAATTTATTTTGATTTCAATACAGTCACTCTGATACAAGATTAATAGGTTTGCAGAGGCTTGATATAACCTAAAATAGAAACAGTTCTTGGTATGGAGAGTCACATCTCCCATTTCTGCAGTCAGACTAGCCTGTAGCATATAAGCACCAACATATACCTCTTTAGGAGATATATCAAAAAGCCACATTAACTTATAATAAAAATCTAATTTGACCTCTCAGGAGCTAGAACATTGGAATTGCAGACCAAGTGTCATTAAATACAAGGCAAAAGTTGACCTGCAGTTCTGTCCTCTCCATGCCAGTGCTCTCCAGACTCACACAATGGTGTTTGTGTGTTTTCTGCCTTCTCCTGTGGGCAGGGAGAGCTCTCCCTGTTTGGGCCAAGTGAGGAAGAGACCCCCAGCAGTTGGCTCCAGCCCTGTAGTGCACGGAGCCTTTGATGCCAGGGCCTGGAGTGGCCTAGTGCCAAAGAGAAAGACACAAAACTGCCCTGCAGTAGATGTGTGGTGGGATGCCCTTTACATGGGCTTCATTGTGAATCTCATTCTTGTAACTCAGGGTTGGTCCAAATCTTTATGTCCTTCCACAATTCAACACTTTAAAATAATTAAAGATAATCTTTATACAGGTGCCAAGCAACCTATAGGTCCTTCTAGGTTTAAAACTAGCATTGCTGGGTCCCAGGTCTAAGGTGATGTGTGGGTCAGGCTCCAGGCAGGTATGCATGAGCAGCAATAATCCCCTTGTTTGCTTTTCCCAGTGGCTTTCTGATTTTCATGAAGAAACTGCAGAAGGCAGCTTTTTGGTTGCTTTGCCATGTTCTCATCCAGACCAACAGTATCCTTTCTTGAAGAGGGTGTGTATCTTGTGCCAGGTCCACACCATGAATGTTGAGTACATGCAGTCCCTTTTGAATCACAGGAAGTATGTAGGCTTTGGAGATTATCAGCCCATTATTAACATTTCAGAAAAATATAAAGTGGTTTCCGCTTTATCTGTTTACTCTGTGGCTGATAAAATATTAACATTTTTCAACCTCCACTGAATAATCCCTGGTCCCCATATTCCCAGACAATATGGTGTGTGGCTTAAATGGATCACCCCAAATGAAGCTGTTTCTCTTGGCTACTGTCATACAGGAAGCTGGTGAGAAAAATGTTGTTTGCACAGGATTTAAGCATTTAAAAAAAATTTATGAAAAAGTGATGCTGAGGAAAACATCAGGCAAGTAGTAAAAGTGCTTTGCATGTGTGCAGCTGTTTCCTGGACATTTCTTTCTATTGCAGAAGCACTTGGTTCACAGGAAATTCCAGCTCACATACAATGCCAGTCTCCTCAGAAAATGGGCTCTGAGCTCAGCTGTATTGATCTGCTCTGTGCAACTGGTGGTGATGGCAATTAACACCGTGTGCACACTCACAGGCAGCAGAGACTGTTTTGATTTGATTCTAAATGGTTTTTAGGAAATAATAGTAAATTTGCCTCCATCTGTTGTATAAGGCTGTTGTTTCTCATGGTTAGTTTTAGACCTGCCCAGATGAGATATTGGTCCAGATATTAGTTACCACCTAAGCTCTGTGGGCGAGCAGCTGGCTCTGGGCTTGTGCTGAGCACCACATGGAGTTGTGCTTTTTGGTGAGAGGTCCAGTAGAAAGAAACACAACTGCAAATCCAGAGGCTGATACACAGACTAGGGTCTCACATCAGCCTTCTCTATACATCTAGAATTTGTACCAAGTTTAGAGGTCCTGAGAAATTCATCATTTCTACCAGCTACTCTTTCTAGACTGTTTTTCCAATTTTAGAATAGTGGCAACACAAGATGGGTACAGACTCCAGCAAGCCCAGGTAAACTTTACATGTTTAGCATTTTCTGTTGGATAGAAACCCTAACATGCTGCAAGCACTGGTATGGCTCATCTCATGGCAGACCCAGCAATGTTTAGTTCTCATCCGGAGGTGCTGGGAGCAAGACAAGTGCGAGCAGGGTTAGCTGGAGTTCCCATTCTGCTGAGTTGGCAGAAAGCCTCGTGGCAGCAGATGCAGGGGACCTGAGATGATAAATGGACTTTGGAAAGCAACCCAAACATGTAGATACAAATTAGTATTTAACATACAGTTGCTATTTGCAAATTATGCCCTTGTGATTTACTCTTGAATGAAAGTAACTGTGTTAGCTGAACAAACAGTAGCAGAGGAGGCTGCAAAAACGCAGCTCCACTCCCACCCACAGCCCTGCTGAGCCCGTGGGCCAACCTGCCCATGCATTCACACGAGGCACACACACCCCTTCCCAAACAAGCTGTGAGAGCCACCCAGGTGTGGGCTCTTCTCCCACTCTACCAGGCACTTCAAGCCACATGAGCCACCCTTAACCAGCCTTTAGCCCTGAGTAAAGGACCTGAGACTGGGAGGAAGGGGCTGGTGGCAACCTGCACTGCGAGCATGCAGGTCGCTGGTGAAGGGGAGACAGGAGCTGGGCCGTTTGCCAGGTGCTTTGGCAGAAGACGAGCTGGGTCTCTATCCCATGTTTTTAATGGGAAGTGATGTTATGGCAACACATGAATCACAAACAGTTTGACACCAAAAGGAACAAGCCACGGTGGCCCAACACCTGAGCACCCGCCCCTACATCCGGAGTGACACAGTGGGCTTGACGCAACAGGCCGAGCTCTGACGCGTGTTGTGAACGCTCAAAACCCCACAACTCCTCCAAAGCTCAACAATCAAAACCAGACCTTCCCAGTTGAGTCCCAGTGCTGAGAGTCTGCACTGCTCCTGGGCGCCTTGGAAGGTCCCAGGGCAGAGGGCAGGAAACCAAGGCTGGGGAGCATAGAGCACCCTTGGGGTGCAGTCAGCTAGTTTGTCTGCAAGGTGCTAGGACAGCACATCCCAGCTAAGAAGGCTGCTTGCCTTCAGCAAATATGAGGAGCTGGTGGGCAGCTGCCTCCTGCCATTGTTCCTAGCACAGCGTGCCCAGATGAGCTCTGCACCAAGTGTGCTTTGCAGGACCTACCAGGAGCAGCACAACACACCATCCTCCTCCTGACCCCACAACAGGGCTGGAGTTGAGAGGTACCAAAAAGGTGGTGTTACTCAGTGGCCTACATTTTGCAGGTCAGGTCTTTCCCAGCCAAAAAAGGAGGAAAAGGATTACATTTCAAAATAGTTTCCCTTCCCTTTGGAGTGAGAAGTCAGAGGTAGAGCCAAACAGCTGCTACTATGCATGATTTAAGGAGATAAGAAGCAGCAGCAAGAGGGAGAGACTGGGATTTACAGTATCAACCCTAAAAATCGTTGTTAAGAGAAAGCCTAAGCCTGGCAAAGCCTCACTGGGAGTTGCCCCATACACATTGCTAAGCTCAGCAGATGGCATCTAGTGGGGGAAGATTTGCGTTTGAAGAGTTTGTCTCCACCATCACCACTTTCACCCAAGATGCCACTTTACACCTGAGGTACAAGTGGCTCAACTCCTTCTGTGGATGTCCCTGGGAGGGAGGTCACAGTGAAATAGGCTGAAACAGAGCTGTCAACACGGCAGCGCACACAGGCTTATAAAAATAAAGTACAACTGAAGCCAATGTAACTTCCTCTTCAAGCATCTCTGAGCAAGGAAATGACTTGCCCAAGCAGGTTGGTGGCAGACACTAATGTGGAGAGGGGCTCTCTAGGCTGCATTCGAGCTGAACTCGAATGACATGCCCAAGTTGGCAACCAGACCTGGAAAGATCATCTGCGTGTCGAGTCTAGCCCAGCCCTCTGCAATCGCAGACAACCGTGTCATATCAAACCATTCAACTTTGCTAACTATGCTGCTCATCCCTTCAAACCTACCAGGGGTGTTTTCAGACCCTCTCTTGTCTACTAGTGTTGCCTTTGCTTTCCTTGCTAAAATCAAAGTCCCTAGGGCAGTGGGACCAATAAACACACATTCCACACTCAATGGGGAAAGCCCATCTGCCCCAAGAAAAGAAATAAATACAAAGACAAACCCTAGTGAGGCTGAGATCAGTAAGTATCAGAGCTGTCAGTTCTTCTGCTGGAAATGAGCTTTGTACTTGCATTTGCACTGAATGTCACCCACACACAAAAAAGACACTGGTCGTGTTGCACAGGTATGTATTATGTATTCTACACTTGGAGGAAAAATGTGGCTTTATAAAGTATCTGGTTTAGAAGTTGCTGGGAATTTGATTTGCTGCCCAAGAAAAAAATCTTTTCTGGTTTAGCTTTTTAAAAAAATCAAATTAATTGATCTCTAGTGATGGGAGAGGAGCAGATACTTTTTAAGAGAAAGGTTAAAATAAAAAGATGCTGTCTCTGGGGATTTCCAGCTAGATGCAAAAAAGTCTCTTTTCCACTAAAAGGTAAAATGTTTGATCCCTTCCTTGTTTGGTTGTCTCTCCCTCTGCACTCACTCAGGATGCTGAGCACCATGTGAGCCCAGGCCTGGCCTGGCTCTGCAGAGCCCATGACTGTGTGCCTGACACAGCTGCACACTTTGTCCTCCCTGCCAGCAGTGGCAGAGGCACTCTCAACACTGGTTTTGCTCAGAATGCCCACATGCTGCTTCTAATAAAACCTGATCTCCTTCCTTTTGATGCAGATGACAGGAAGTGGTCCTGGTTTAAGTCACCCAGCCAGAGAGCACACACCACAACTGGCCCATGATAACACTGGAACTGGAGAGAGAGACTCAGGAAGCAATAAATCAACTGTGCTGAGTTATGACATCAGTGACAAAAGAGTGGTTTCTCCTCCAGCAAGCCCTGCTGAAGGTCCTTGGTCTCTGAAGGCACTGTAGGGGCTGGGCAGGCCCTGCAGTGGAGCAGATGGTGTTTATTTGTCCTATAAGCACTCTAGAAACAGCCAGTGCTGCAGTGGATGGTTTACATACAAGCCTAATAAATAGCATCGGTAACACTTAAAAATTAATTTGATAACATTTTGAGGCCCCACTGAAAGTTTGTATGTCACTACACTAGGAATATATAGCTTCCTAATAGGAACTGGTTCACTCCTAAACAAGGAAGATCACTCAAGAATAATGGAGGCAGCCAGGACAGAGAATGGTGGAAAGATGTCCAAGGTCACACAGCAGCTTATTGGCTCACCAGTCCTGGTTCAGTGTGTTATTTGCTGCTCCTCACTAATCTCTCTATCATTATTCTCACTACAAAAGTATCTTTGAAGCCTCTTAAATACTATTTGACCATTAAATCACATGATGCAACAAAGGCAGGATCAGTGAGACTCAAGGAAGCCAGGACCTGTGCCTTGAAAAGCTACATCTGGTAGAAACAGCCCCTCTTGCAAATGTGTTCCCAGAGGAGGTGCAAGCCTAGTCCTGACTGGCAAACATCTGAACTTCTCATACACTTTGAGCAACCACATCCAACAAACATAATTTTTCACTACAGCCCCACAGTACTCCCAAGAAGGAAGCACTGTGACAGCAGTAACTCGTCACCCACTGACTGGGCAGGGAAAGGAGCTAGGACTCTAGGTTGAATTTCTACTGAATTACCTTTCTACCCTGATCAAGTAACAAGAAGTCCATATAGTGCTGTGTGGCATCTGAAGCTTATCTGCACGGGGGGGTCTGCAACCATAATCAGGAATCTGACTGGGTGGAAACACTGCAGAAGGGGGCCTGCACACAGACACACAACTGTGTGGCTTCTAGAATTCAGAGTGATCCCCTCTGCACACCCCTTACTGAAAACCTAAAGGGTCTGGGCCAGTGTAAAACACACCCTGGCCAGGCTGTACAGAGCATGGCTCCCTCCAGGGGCAAAGGCAAACAGACCATTTGTTCAACTTCTCTAGATTGTCTACATACTCCAAAGCAAATAGCTAAGCATGCATCTTGTAAAAATGTCATGTCCCCCTGTTTACAAGAGATTTCTCTGTGATATTTGCTCAGACCGAAGGTAAAGTCACACCAGTGAAACAAACAATAAAGGAGAAGGAAGTCACATAAAGCAGGGAAGATTAAGGTCCCACTCTGCACTGGCAAATGGAGGCTGTTGGATATGGTCACGTCACCTCCCTCCCTCTCTTCATGCATCAGGTTATTTGTGGCTGAGGAAAGGGACCATTTTAACAAAAGAGCCTGCCAGGGACGCCTGGTCTCAGCCTGCATGTTGTGATCTCTTGGCCACACAGGAATCTCTTGTGGAGCAAGGAGGTTAGGATGTGTCTTGTCCACCCTGGAAGAGGCTACAGTGTGCAAATCTGTGCACAGCACACCAGAGCTGGGAGCCCCTCCACTGTCCTGAACAGCTTTCACATGGAGGATGGATGGTGCTGATCTCCTGGGAAAGCTGGCAGCTTCTGCACCTGCAAGGGGGAGCTGACCACAGGCTAGTGAGGCTCTGCAGATCAGGACTGTTTTCCATTCCTGCTGCTCCCATTATAGAGATTCTTCTGCCACTGGGAAGTGGATTCTCCCCTTCACTCCTGTCTGCTCCACAGACACTATATGATAAATTGAAGATATTTGACACCATAGAGAAATTTCTGAGGTGCCATAAACCCCAGTGTGGGTTGCATTTTGGGTGAATGTTGGTGAGGAAAGAGGTGTAAGGGGAAAGTGCTGTGATGTGGCAAATGGCAGATACACAATGTGTAACTGACCCCAGACACAAGTGATTCCATCAGTTCAGGAACTTGTTTATAAATAATTTTAAAAGCTAGCACATGGGCAGATAGAGATGTAGAAGAGGCACCTCTATCCCTCAGGAACTGCTGGCTCCTGTCCATGGGATTTTCACAGAGCACTTCTATCTCATTAAAATCGTTTCTTCATGGGCCATGAAATGATTTTCCATGCATGGAAAAGGTTCGTAATGCTCCCAGCTCTGAGCAAAGGAACACACTAAGGATGGATGGCTTGGAGAAGTTGACATTACCCTTGGCCCCAAAGAGAAAAATGCGAGCAAGATCAAAGCCATCAACTCTGTGGTACCCTGAAGGGAGATGCTGAAAAAACCAACCTCAGTGGCAGGATTTGGGATCACCAGGCAGGCATCACTTATCCAGCTCTGGCTGACACAGTCCAGAGAGCAGCTGCAGCTTGTTTCCCACAACAGAAACCCCTCCCGTGCCTCATCCTTTACCAGCACTTTTGGGTGAGCCCTCCCCAAAGAGGGAGCACACCCAGCTGCCTCAGCAGGGTGAGAACCTATCTTCTCCTTGGGGAGCACCTGGCTCTGAGCCCCCTGCATGTCCCCTTGGCCTGGGGGCTGGTAGTGTTGGACACAACCTGGGACATGGGGAGGGAACTGCTCCAGACTCAGCCTCTCTCCACCCCTTTCAGCCATCTCCACGGCAAAGCCAAAGGAGCTGCAAAGCTCTTGAGGCCAGCACCTGGGCCTGGTCTTCAGCTGCTGAGGCTCCAGGAGTCTTTAGCCCTCTGGAAAAAAGAGTCCAACTGCTGCTTATTTGGAGCAGGCACAGGCTGGAGGAGTGTCTCTTCCCCACTCCTGACTCAAAAGGATGCTGATGCTCACTCCCCTGTGCTGCTTGCCAGCCCCTTTCTCCCCTCTTCCAGCTCTTTGCTCCCTCGTTCTGCCTTTTCTTTTTTGAGAGGGTTGGATCAAGAAACACAAACACTTCTGATCAGCTTGTAGTAAATGAAGCACAGTATTTTTGCTTCAAGAAACTTTGCAGAGGCTCAAACAAGGCCACAATTTGGCTTTCATTCCAAAAGCCAGGCTACAGAAACCCCCCCTTGAGATAACTTTACTGATACCTTGGTTACTTCTTCCCCCTCTTTGGCAGGAGGCTGCAGCACCAGAAAGTGTCAATTTACTCTCTCTGTTGGGCCAAGAACATCCCTGGTACAAATTTATTGCTCTTAATAGGGCTGGGCCTTTAATTCCTAGCACATACTTGTGAGGAATTTTGGCTTGTCACTGAGGAGTAGGAATTATTTTCCTCTCTACAGGTACAGGCAGGTCCTCCTTTTGCTGAGGGCACTGCACATCCCGAGAAGAGCACTACTGCAGTGGTCCCATAAAGAGGATATGAAAACCCCATAAGCACCTGCCTGTGCTGAAAGCTAGCAGCAGAATGGCTGCTGTTTACCACATGGGTTTTTTTTCTTCTTCCTTTCCCCCTTTTTATTGCTCTTCTACTAGTTGAAGTGCTGCTATGGGATCAATCTGCTCCCAGTCCCTTAGGGAACTGGACAATGGAGTAAAAGGTTCCTATAATGAAGATAGGGTATTTTTGCCATTAAAGTCTAGCAGCTGAAGCTAGGACTAAGGTTTCACAGCAGATTTTATGACTTCTTCCCATTTGCAAAGGGATCTGATTAAAGTGCTTGTCATGCTCAGCTGACTGGGGTCCCTGCCATGCTCCTCTGTGGACAGTGCTGATCACTTGTGGGTACATGTAATAAAAAAGGTCACTATTCTTACACAAGAAAATGATGCTAACTGGAGGTCTCAGAATGGGGACTGGGCAGATCTTTCCCTTTCTCTAAAGATCCATTTCTGCTTTCTGTGGCTCTGCATGCCTAATGATGTTTGTGTATGTACATCTGAGAGTCTGCACAGACACTCAACAAACCATTTGCCTGAGGCCTTCATTTCATGGGTACTCTGTGAACTGGTCTCTGGATAGATGAGGTTGCAGAGGTTAAATAGCTAGTTACAGTACATAAAGTTTATATCCACTGTGACTAGATGAAGCTTTTGCCTTCTTTTAAGTGCCTTTCTCTTTATGGAAAAGAGAAAGATGACTGCAGTCACATCCCAGCTTTACAGCATAATCCTATTTTAATGGTAATAACACACAAAATCCTTCCTACTTTACATCCAAACACCTGCACTGTACTTCTGTAGCAGTGAGAGATGCTGCTCAGCACACAAGGGAGACTTGGCACCTGTGTCTTGACAATCTGTCTGACCTAATACATCTAACAGTCTTCTATTTCAGACTTCTAGTGAGATGAGCAAGGCTAAACACCATGGAGATCCAGAACCTATCCCAAGAAATTGAGTTCTGCAGGTAATTTTTCCTTTCTTTTATCAACTGTATACAGCAACAATGTCCTTCCTGCTATGACTTAGTTTTCTACCGAATTTCACAGAGAAGCTCTTTGGAAGATGGTTGATTGCATATTTCATTTCATAAAGTTAAGAATACTTCATCAAATAAAGAAAATACCATTATCAGATGCTCCAAGATGGCCCTAATGGAGCTAAATAATCCCAGGCAGGTAGTGCTATAATTTCTTTCTCCACCATGCCAGGAAATGCTGTCTCTAGTGCCAGCTAGGTACATCCCAGGAGGAATGATTCCTCCAGAGGCTCACTGGTTTGATGACCTGTTCCTACCCACCATCTTGCCCTGATTTGCTTTAGGGCAGAAAGTGAGGAATTTTTAAATGACTCATGAGACAGTCAAATCTAATTTCAACCTTGATGCAGTCTGGAGTTCCTACTGACCATTTTCAGCCATCTCCTCCATGAAAAGTGGGGTTTTTTTGATCATGATCCCCCTGTGCTCTGCCACAGGCATCTCCCAAAGCAGTGGCTGTGCACTGGACCATCACACGCTCTCCTCTGTAAATAGATGTGAGGAAGCAAAGAATTGTGAGGCAGGAAATGGCCACTTGGTCCAATGAGCCTGGTCCTTTAAGTTTATCTCAAACGCACCTCCTTGCTTTGTCTTTGCATCTGCAAATCTCCTTTCTCCTCATAAAAATGTCTAGCTGTCTCTTAAACCCATTCAAACTATTTGCTTAAGCGACCTAACTTGGCAGCAACTCTACAACATTTGGGCAGGCCTGAGTGACATAATGCTGCCAGAATCCCCTGTTTATTTTTCATGTTGCCTGCAATCCTGCCATACTGGGCTAGGCTGTAGCAGATAAACAAGTCCTGTACAGCCCACAGGAACCATCCATGGAAAACTCAAAGCTACCAGAAGTGGCAATGCTGACTCAGCATCCACCATGCTTCCCATGAAATAAGTCAGGAGCTGGCCTCCTTGGAGCTTGTGCTCCTGGAAGAGCCATCTCTGGGTGGAGTTCTGAATTGCCTTCAGCCTGTGTTTAAGAACAGGTGGGAGAGTTTCTGCCACTCTTCCATCTAAACTTCTCCTCACTAAGCATATTGAAGCATCTCCTGTTCCCAACTGGCAGGTAGCTAATTTTAAACTTACAGTTAAGCAGTCAAGATTTTGTGAAGATTAGCTGGCTTTTCTGCTGCTTATAACTTTTTTGAGGAATGACATTCACTTGCTTGTTCTAACTCTAGATGAGCACTGCCACTTGGGTCACTCATCATGGTTCCTTCCTCCCTGGTGAAAGACCAGCTTCCCCCATCTGCTCAAACCTAGTGTAACTCTGCCTCCCACTGGAGTTTACAGTGGATAATTTGCTTCCCCGTATCTGTTCTTAAATTGCTGTTAGTGATGCTGCTGAACACACACTACTCCACAAGAGGCAAGTTTCAACTGATGCAGCTGATGCTGTGTATTTATTCCTATCAAGCCCACCCAGTGCCTTTCACACATTTTTGCTTGGCAGCACCCCCAGTCCCCCATGTGGGACTGAACACCTCATAGCACAGCGAACTGAAGCCAGGGAGTTTGTCATCACATTTTCCTAAGCTACCTTTCCTGCATCCTGGGGAAGATCCCAATCTGAAAATCATAATCACAGAATAAACTTTATCAGAGGATATGGATCCTCATCCACAGGCACCATTACTATGGTTATATATAATGCCTAAAGCCTTAAAGTCACTGAAGTAAACACTGCAACATCCAGCCTTCAGTCTTGTTGCAGTTCATACACTGGATCATGTTGTGAGCTGCCAGTACTGTTCCTCTTCATCAGCTGCCTGAGCACTTGTCAGCTGAACTGCAGCAGCAGGAAGGCAGGAATAAAAACCTCCAACTGTAACTTTTCCATATACACTGCATTCCTAGGTTACAAAATAATCCTACATATTCATATAAATGTAGCCTCACTAAGGCAAAGGGACCATTGATATGAAAACTTATCTGAAATATTAGGATCTCTTCAGTTCCGGTTATTTTCAAGATTCTGTAAATGGCTGGCACATGGAAAAATCCCTTTGGTCTTGATATAAATCCCATTCTCATAAACATTTGAAAATCTCTTATTCCAGTTTTGCCAATATGAGCAGACATTTAAAGCATGTAGAAACAGAATCAGGTTTTTAATGAGCCTTTTTGCTTCTCTCTAATTATTTTTTTTGTAGCACTTTAAATGACAGGGTTCCTGATGTAAGCCTTCTGCAATCTCTAAGAGACTGTTGTGATTTGATTTTTTTGTTTCATATATTTTGAGCACTGATTGTGTATTTTATATCTAATGTTGCTATCTGTCTACAGCATGTGCCAATATGTTTTTTCCTTCTGTTCTTGGATGCACCCATGCCTGGTAAGACAGGAGGCCAGATCCTGCTTTCCCTGAAAAGCTTAGTTCTAGCTCACTTAATTTGATATGTAATAAAACTTATTTTCCATTTTCCCATCTGACTCCTTCAACTGTTTAAGGCCCCTATGTGTACTAGGTTGTGCTGACTTTTGATAATTTCTTCATCATCAGTCTGTACAGAATGTTCTGTATTCAGAGAGATATATGTAACAATGCAAAACATATTTCTCTGTTGAAGAGTAAATCCCAGTTTGTGAGAGACATTATTTGCCATAACATCAAGCTTTTCCCAGAAACTGACTTTCATTTCACCCTGCATTTGGATTCTCCATTCACTTCGCCTGCCTCTTCCTCAGCCTGGCAAAGCTCAGATTCCCTCAGCAGCTTGATATCAACTAATGCTATATCAAAGGATGTCTAAACCCCAATTAAATGTGCATAGGGGGATATGAAAGCTCTCAAGAAGACTAACAGCACAGAGCTGGGAGTCCACTGCCACAGGCCTGAGCAGCCCCAGGCTCCCCACATGTTTCCCACAGTTGGAGAGCTGCAGCTGGTGCCACCCCTTACACTCAGCCCAGCCATCCCGGGATGTGTCACTGCTCCCCCGTGTGCAGCTGTGGCTGCTGAGCCAACGGGCACCCAAGCGAGGCTCACACACTCTGCCAGCTCATTGCACTCACACAGCTGGAGATTCACAGAGAACAAAAAGAAAGACAAACCTACAAGAGAAAACTGAAGAGAAGTCCCCAGGCAATGGCTGTGTTGGAGTATTGCTTCTCCTCTTTCCACACCATCATTTTTCGCTTGCTCCTCTGTGTCTAAGAATTTTAAAGCAGAAATCTGATCTGCCCATTTGGGTTCATAACAGCCCAATTTCCTGCTGCAGCATTGCTTGTGTTTGGTATCCAAATCAGCATGGGATGAAGGCTGCCTTCCACAGCAGGGAATCTCAACACCTCTTGTCGATTTAAACATCTTGTCCACTTTCATGGAGAACCCACTGTGGCTTCACATCCTGTACAACCCAACTGCAATGGGCTAAAAGCAAGGGACAGCCTGAGAGAAGGGAACAGCTTTCACAGGAGAGCTGGAAAATAAGAGAGGCCGACTGCCTGGCTGGTACATGTACATGGCTTCTTTCAACTGATGCTGGCAGATAAATCACTGCCCTCATATCCCCACGGCAGGTGTGTACAGAGCAGCTGTTCTTGGGGCTCTGTTGCCCTGTAATGGCACATGTATGTTCTACCTACACCCTTGCCACAGCTGCTGGGAAATAAATCTCTTAACCCACTGGAAGGTGGATTCTCCCATTGTGTCATGGGGAGAGGTATTTTCATGGTGAGAGAATGGGAGGAAATAGGGCTTTGCAACCAGAAACATGCAGAACAATATTCAAAGTCACAGTGCTGTCTTGCCATCCAGATGTTTCCAGAGACACCAAACCACTGCATACCAAACTCAGGGCTTCTCATTCCCACCAGACAGGCACTGCATGAGGAAAGGATATGTGCTCTGTTTAACCTCATTTATTTCTTAGCAACTGAAAGCTCCCTGTATTTTCCCATCTTGGGGGCTTATGTGTGGATCCCCATTCAGTGACATTCTCCCACCATGAATGATTAAGGAATCTGAATCTTTAAAAATTGCCAGATCCCATTTCTATTCCTAAATACAGCCCTATAGAGAGAGATAAGCCTGGGAGGCCAGGGGATTTTAGTTAATGATCCCTTTTTATGGGGCCAAGAAGCAGTGCTATGAAAAGGAGGTCTGGGGCTGTTTCTCCCCTCTCTGCCTGTGCTTTGCAGAGATTTATGCAAACATTTTTTGTGCTTTACCTAGCCATGCTGTGTTTGCTGGGAAAGCAGCTAGGGTCTTGCCCTGGGATGTATGGCATGTGCCAGGTCTTGGAAGGTATGTTCAGCACCAGCCACTGCTAATGGGAAGTGAGGATTAACATCTTAATCCCTGGTGTAGCTGTGCCACCAGCAAAGCCAAGGCAGTGGGCAACTACCTCAAGGT
This sequence comes from Illadopsis cleaveri, assembly GCA_013399915.1. Taxonomy (NCBI): domain Eukaryota; kingdom Metazoa; phylum Chordata; class Aves; order Passeriformes; family Timaliidae; genus Illadopsis; species Illadopsis cleaveri. Next base: position 706,818 of record VXBB01012967.1, read on the forward strand.
GGAACGAAATTCAAGCCTGGTTTGAAAAGGCTCCTCCTGAGAGAGTTGCCCACAGCCTTGCCTTCCTGTTTTGGGAATGAATGGGATTTTGCCTCTCATTCATCAGTAACATACTTTTATCCCAATAAGGGCAAGTGTGGAGTGGTAACTTCTGAGCAAGCTCTGTGCTGTGCAGAACTTTCCTTGCCTAATACAGCTCTTGAGGACAGGTTTATTTGTGTGGTTTACTTCATATACCTGCAATATTTTCTTTCCTGCACAGGGCTGAATGTACCTGTTTAAATTTATGCTCAGGACCAACTCAATGATCAGTTCACTACACATAAGGTACATAAGTTTCACTGTCTCATTACCTCTATTTTCCTGAGAGGAGGTGGGATACAAAGCAAGGAACAGGAGAGAAAGCCATGGAACATGGAATGTCCTTAGCAGTGCTGCTTGACCTTAGAATCTGCAGACTTAGGGCCAGAGAGTGTAACCAGCAGAGTCAGCAGCTGGAATTCAACTGCCCCAGCAGGAACTGAAAACAAATGAACAGACTAACTGAAATATACCTTCCCCCGATCTCTCTCTGAATCAACACCATGCTGTTTACAGTAGTGTATAATAATATTGAATCAAGATTTGCATGGGACGATTTCTATGCCACAGCACATGATAACTCTGCAATAACTTTTTTTTCAGTGATGCAAAAACATTTACTTTAATGATAATGAAAATAAAGTCAGTAAAATCCCTTTGTCCTGTTGTTTTGATCAGATAAACCATATCTACCAACTGTTAGAAGGAGGATTAACTTGGGTTGACATTTTTTTTTAAATGTACTATGAGAAAAGCCCTGGGGCCAAAACATTTACAGGCCAGGTTTTAGTTATGTTGATCTAATAGTTTCGCTGAACAAAATGTCTTTAGACCTGGCAGGTGTGTATTGGTTTTCACTACTTCAAGTGTCTACTAGCAAAGTTTTAATTAACAGAGGTGTACACAAAATATTTTCAGTGATGCAAGAGTAAGGAACTTGGGAGCAGGACTCCTGGGCTCTCTTTCCAGTTGCTGAACTGGGCACAGCAGACAGGACTGTAGTAGCCTTGCTTGACTATTGCATGGCTCTCAAATTGGTAGGACAAGTTCTCCTCTGATCTCCAACTGTTCTTCTCATGTACTATTTGCAAGACCCCAGTCCTGCTGTCAGGTACTGAAGAAATTGTCTCTGCTATGGACTAAAGGGAAACCTAGGAGCAAGGAGATGAACAGATTTGGCTGAAGTCTCCCAGCAAGTCTGGGACAGAACCAGCACAGGCGTCCAGGTGTCCCTAGACCTACTCCCGTGACCTAACCATCCTGAGTTGGCCATTTGCCTCTCCCCATTGCACCTGGGGAGATGCCCACTTTTAAGAACTATGGAAGAAAAGGGAACAAGCTTAGCAAGCTGCTTGCCTACTACAAACATAACAGGAGAAAACACAGCATTTGCTTTGCCTCTTATCAGAGACGTTAGGCCACAAGCGATAAGGTTATTAGCAAAAACATAGCACTGGTGCTGCAGTCAGATAGCAGAGGAGATAGACCACTTATCTTATCAGCTCCTTTATGAACTCTCTCTCACTGTTATTATAATTTTCTGATAATATTATATACAAAATTGATAGCGTTTTATTTTTCCTGGACAGGTTCTTTTCACTTGCCCTTTTCTTAACAGGTTGTCTTTTTTCCTCCTCAAGTAAGCAGACTTTCCCTCTGAAGTCCTATGTTCAGCTGCTCCGTTTTGCCTCTTCTAGAATCCACTTTATCCCAGTTTCAGAATGCTTCAATTGCACTTCTTTTAGAGCCCTTTGTCTTCTGTTGCCTCTCTTTCAACTGAGATGGTGCTCTAAGGGATAGGTTTTTCACAGTGACAACCGTAAATGAGACGATTTACACTTCATCCAAAGCTCTATTCTTTGTCTTATGAGCATTTGTTTATCATGGATGATACAGTCCTTTTGTGTACTTAGGAAAGAGCAATTTCATGATTTAGCTATGAATTTCCATGGGACCCCCATCACTTTGTCCCTCTGCAGTATCCTGAATGTTATGTAAAGGTTTGCTTTTATTAAATTAAATAAAATTGAAAGAACCGGAAATCATCAAAGAGCTCTCTGGTGACTGGCTTGTAAAGGCAAGCTCCTTGAACAGTCCCTGCTGTAGGCTCATTTTTTTGACATTTAGGTTCACAACTTGGAGAATGTAAAAGCACCTTCATGCGGACAAAAATTAGGCCCTAAATTATGAAGTGCTGATCCTGTATCACTAAAATTAGTGAGAGATTAGTCACAAGTTTCAAAGGGCACAGGGTCAGGCTCTACCAGTAAAACACAGTCACCCTGATTTACTGTGCACATTTTCATGGGACAGCCTTTGAGATGCAGTGGGGATCACAAAATGGCCAAAAGGTATGAAATGGTCCCCCCTCCTTAGAAGCATCTGTATGTTCCTTATTGTGTCCTGCACAGTCAAGCTGAAAATTTGGGTCGTTACCATGCAGATTATAACTAATTTCATACATATGATTTTGAAAGAGATCACTTTACAGGGCCTTTGCACAGGGATTACTTGCAATCCTCCTTGAGGGGTGATCTCAAAAGTTTTTTCTCAGTATGATAGATTGATTTTTCTTTTGGCCATTTGGGATGATTAAAGCAGAGATCTTGACAGGTCCTCCTACAAAGGGTCAAGTCCTGCTCCTGGAAAGATGGGAGTTGGCATCTGGTAGCCTGAAACTGGGACAGGCATTTTAAAATCCAAACACTTGGCCAGGCATTAATTCAGACTGTCTGGATGGGACGATGTTTGTCTGCCTGTGTGGTTCTCATATGCACCATTTCCAGGAGTTGTCCTTCCTAGAATAACATAAATCTCTGAATGATGCTGTTTGGCTGCCCTAAGAGCACCTCAGTGGAGTAGGGCATGTTGTCTTAAATAATTTCTAATTCCTTCCTTTCTGTGGTGTTATAAAGCCTTATGTTCACTGCTGCTCTGGCAGTGGGCCTCTGGCCTTGGGGCCTGGTGAGAGGCTGCATCATTGTGTTCCTTAGGGGATCAACAGCCTGGTACATCGTCGTGTTTTCTGAATCTTCATCAGTATCTGCTGTAACATTTTTTTCCTGTGATATCCGATACATTTAAGAGCATGTGTGAGTCCTATACTCGTGGCAAACTTAACACTAACTGAAAAACACAGAGGACTTTTTTTCCATGTCAACTGAGTTTCCCATTTATATATCAAGGAAGGGCCAAGCCCTGCCCAAGAGCAGAGCTGGGCTGTTCTGTTGCACTGGCTGCAGTGCCCAAATACACACTTTACAATCCAGCCTGCTTCCTTTTTCATTCCAGGAAAACCATGCAGCCCTCAAAAGCCTGACTTTGTCAGTGGATGTGGTTTCTCCATAAATGTTGCCTTGGTTTGTGATGGTGTAATACTGGATCATTTTGTCTGTGTTTCATATGAAGGGCTTGTTTATGAATAACTGCTAAAGAGTGTGTAAATGCTTAAAGTCATGCATTTTACACCTATAAATACAGTACATTATGAAAGGGTATGACCAGATGAGAGGAAGTTGTCACAGAACATTTTGGAGGGCCTCTTCAACACTACTGCAATCACTAACCATCAACTGCCCTATCTGTCATTTAGTAACAACTTACTTTGCATATAAAAGTGGAAAATGCAAAACACAACTGGATTTTCTTTTTGGTGATAATCTTGTAGTCTGAGAAATAATCTATTCTAACTTGCTGGATCCCCTTAAAGATCCCAAGACACACAAATAGGAACAACAACTCTGATCTGTTTCCATTTTCACAGCTCAAATCACAACCCTGCAGCAAAATAAGTCTGAAACACCAAGAAATTTGGGGGCCTTTTTCAGACACAAACAGAAATCCAGATAACCTGGAACACACAGGTCAAAACTGACTTACCCAATTTACAGACAGGTCTGAGACAATCATACATTTCCTGGTTTGAAAGTGTAAGTAGACTGTGAAGTGACATCTGAAGAAGACTTCTGAAGTACAGTGTAAGTCCTTTAACTGTCAGAAGTATTTATTTACCTGATAGTGATGCAACATCAAAGTTTCTTAATACAAACTGAACTAGAGATCTCTTTTCACTGAACAAAATAGTAGGAGAGGGAAGCAGAGTGGCACTACTTGGTGGAAGAAGAAGCCAGCAGCAGTGGGTGCTCAGGGGCCTGCCATGCCAGCTGCCTTCTCTATGGGGCAAAGGAGCTGAGGGTCGTGGTGTGAAAACACACCCACACAATCCCTGCCAGTCGGTGGTATTTTGGTCTCTAGTGAAAGCTGAATCGCTTTGACTCAGCTGCAGAAGCACTTAGGGGTTGTGTGGGAGTCCCCCAGAACACATAACAAATCATGGAGTAACAAAGGGAATTAAAAGGTTGTAATATGATACACGATTTAAGAACACGGATTAAATATTGAATTAAGCCCTACTCCCCATTCAGCCTACAGCCAGCCTCTTTGCTATAAAATGGCATTGAGGGCCAAATTCTGCTTCTGCTTTAACAGGAATGAGGAGGAATTGCTATGGAGTTATGTCAGAACAAGCCTGAGATGGTGAGAGGAGCCTGAAGCCAGGGCAGCAATGCGGTTGGGGCATGCCCAGGAGGGGATGGGGTAGATGGAGCTCCTGACACAGTTGTCAGTGTAGGCAGACAGGCCCTAATTGGTCTGATCTGATTACTTTTTCCAAAAGCTTTGAACTTTGCACAGGATGCCTTGGGCCTGCCTGCAGGAGCCCTGCTCTGGTGGGGAATTAGCACAATGGCTGGGCTGACCTCCCCCCACCTCAATTGAATTTTATTATCTAACAGGAATGGTTGGTGATGAATGACTGACAGGTGTGATCAGCTGATGGGAATGGCTGGGGATGGTACACATGCACTGCGATTTTACCAGACTACAATGTGCTCTGCAGTGGGCAAAGGATAAAGCTTGTAAAACATTTGTTTTAAGTCTTAAAATATCAAATTCCTCATAACTATGGGCTTCCTAAAACTGGCCCTGGTAATTACAAGTGTTGAGCCATGAATAATTTCACGCTAGGAGGTGCATTAATTTTAACCTCCTCCCACCTCCTCCAGACATTGTGAAAGCACATTACCAGTGAGGACAAGTTTATGATCTTATCCAGGACAACTGGAGCAATAATATGAAATGAAAACCAAGACAAAAATGTCATTGTCTGCACAGTCTGTACAAAGGGATCCTGCAGAAAGCTCCCTTTGCAGCCTGAGACCAGGAGTGCTCCAAAGGTGCGAGGAAGATTTATGGAGCCTTTCCAAGCACATGGCTCAGACCCTGTCAGATCAGACTGTAGTCAGCCTGGTGTCTAGGGATTGTTTCAAGGAACAGGGAGGAGTTTTGACATCCCTGTGTTTTGACTGTCCCTATGAAGGTTTTTATTTAAAATCTTCACCCATGCTTGCATAAAAATCCACTGAGACCTGGGACCACGTTGATCCAGATGTAGCATGCTTGGTCCCAAAACAATGACCTGCAGTCTGGAGTACCTCGGTTTCTAATCTCACTGCCATTAAGTTCAAGGCAGTGGCATAAGGATGTATTTGGCAAGCTCTCCCTGCTTAACATCTACATGTTTCTGTCTGATCACATTTATGACAGCAACCCCATAGTTTCACAACTCACTCAGAAGCTACACCTCAGTCAAGAGAGGAAACAGGCAAGTCTGGCTGGAGGAAAGATCAGAGATTTCTATCTTGGGCAGGGCACCCCACAGAGTATTTACCATTCAGGCTGTACTGTCAACACCATCCTCAAGAAGGATGTATAATACAGATGTTAAACACCAATTATCCCACTAAAGATCAGGTAAAGTTAAATAATGGCAAGGGTGTGATGCTTAACATTGAACAAATTAGGGATGATATTCTCTCCTTAGGGTTCCCAGGTGCCCCTGCAGTAGCTCTCCCTCACCTTGTACTACGTCAGATTGTGTGTGCTGTTACAGCAATGCCTGGTTGCGAAGTAAAAAATTGTCGTGATGCAGATTTGAAAGCCTTGGGGTTTGCTTCACAAACTCGGTGCTAACTTGCTGACAGTGTCATTCTCAGTTGCTTCTCAGTCCCTTTAGACTGAGAAAAATACCTTGAACTAAATATGTAGGCAGTTCTGGTTTATATCAAGACATCACAATTCACAAGCCATTAATGTTGTTGGGCTGCACAAGGTAGAATTTAATTTCTTTGTCTCATCTATGATCCTGAAAAATAAAATCTTTGGGTACATTAATTATTGTGTCCTTTTTGTCCTTTTTAATAGTATAACAGCACTGAAGCCAGCAATAGGTTATTTTCTTGAAATTTTTCATGCTTCCTTTTTACCCTTTAAGAAAAATGTATCAGTGTGCCACTACTACTAGGATGAAATTTTCCTCTGGAAATCAAAGCACAACGAAAACTCTTTATCAGTTTCCCCATTCTCTTCAGAAATCTGTGGTAGCAGATGCCTTAAACTCTCTTGTGGGTGAACGGGAAAGGTTGGATTACTGAAAAAACAAGGCAGGCTTCAGAGTGTGGAGGAGGCATTAGGAACTGCTTAGGATCTCAAACCTGCAACACCTTGAACCCATCACCAGCCAGAACCGTGATGGATGGGAGAGGATAAAGGGCAGTCTAGCTGACCCATGATGCCTTCCAGTGCCCTCCAAGAAACAAGAAGAAAAGAGATTCTTATCACTCTGTGAAAGAACAGAGGGGAAAATTATCATTAAAATGCCTTCCTAATAAAACTAACAAACAGGAACTTTTTTTTTTCTTTCAAACTCCATTCTCTTATCCCTTCCCTACAAGCTTCAAGATGGCCATGACTTGAAGAATTTTAGTCTTTGAGTGAACCTTTCCTAAGTAGAGGTCACATCCTTCTGCCTGGACTTCAGCTTTATTAGACATTCTTCTTTGAAAACCTCAAGAAAATAACTAATTTTCAGTACCTTTTTACAGTCATCAGTGCATCGAATCACTATGTAGAATTATGGTAATACATCAAATTAATATAAGTAATAAAATTATTTATTTGTGAATGTGAATTCACATCCCACATCACCTGCCAGAGAATCTCTGATGAAACATTAATGAGTCACTTTATTTCTCTGTTTGCTTTAGGTCTGGGAATTTTGCTGTCTCTTTGTAAAGTGCTCTGGGACGACGTCAGGTAGTGGAGAAGTGAGGTGTGTTATGGAACCCAGGCAATTACAAACCTTGTAGCAAAGAATTTATGGTACAAAGCTGGCCATTGGAAATTAATGTCCTATGACTGCTTTCCCCCATAGATACCTGCAGCCATGCATGTTTGTGCCTCTCCCAGCCAGCCAAAGAGATTTGCAGAGCTCATGGGAATCTTTAGGAGTCCGATGTCCCCAAAAGTGGCACGATGCTGCCAATGTGCTTTTACATCCTATCTTCCTGGTGGTCATAGGGGCTGGCAGGACAAGTCTGCAAAGCTGAGTGGATCATGTTCAGTGTCCAGCTATGGGCACCATGCAGGACTTGAAGTTCTGGAATCAAGAAATGACCTGTGGAAATTCACTTGTTACAGCCCAACAACCTACCCACACACTCTGTGCAGGCAGCTGGGGAATAGAATCTCTTTTTCCTTGTTCCCTGAAGGCTGCATATAGGATTTGGAGCAGGAGGGCTTGGAAACCATTTTTTTAAAGTTAATAATAGGATTCCAAGTATTTTGGGAAGTCATATGTACATCAGATTCTTTTCTGAATATTGTGGTGCTAGTCTCAAGGCCAGGAGCTGCTGAACAGTCAGTGCTGCACCTGTGTCACGCAGGAGAGATATTAACATAGATACTGTGTCTTTCTTTTGGCTATGGAGCTGGAAATGTTTCCCAAAAGCTGCTGTGATGTGGTGTCCCAGGCTTTGCCTACCATGGGACATTGCACCACCTCCAAGGAACTGGTTTTGGATGTGAAAAAAAATTCAAGTTACATAGACATGCTGGCAAAGGACTTTTCAGTGTAACTAAACCATCAAACCCTGGCTCTTTGGCCTCTGTGCTATTATTCAGCACCTCGGCCCAGGCATGAGAGCCCTGCTACCTGGGAGAGCTGCTCCAGTGAGCCAGGGCAGAGGGGCTGACATCAGACACTATAAAAATGTGTGACTGAATGAGTGCCATGCATCACACGACTCAGGCCTTTAAAACAGCCTTGCTGCTGAGTGCCCAATGTACTGAACTGCCCCAGATCTCTTGTAAATCCTGGCTCTTCTCCTCCAGAGCCTGCCAAGTTCCCATGATCACTGAAGGAACAGGGGTAGTTTGGAACCTTTCTGCATTTAGGGTTTATTCCTAATCCTGTTGGTTCCTATCTCACAATGACATAGCTTGGATCCCCCAAACATTCCAGTAATTCCTCCCTTTTGAGCAGGCAGCCGAGGCGCTTCTTTGGCAAGCAGGCATCCCACATTCCTGGACTCGATTCCCAAGCTGTCTTGCCCACTCTTCAGGAATGGCTCCCTGCAGGGACTTATTTCCTTAAGGATGAGAGGTTTTCATACCCTGGCAAGTTTCCCATTTTCTATCATCACATGTATCCTGTGCAAAGAGGGAGCAGAGAAGTGCAGGTTTCTTCTCAGTTGTTTTGAGTGCCCAGACACCTCAGGATGACAAGCAGGTGCTTGCACAGTGTGTGGTCCCTTGCTCCAAGCTGGGACACTACTGGAGGGTTGCTAGGGGTCCTGGGCAAAACTGCCTGAGCTATGACAAAGCACAGGGAAGAGCCTTTCAGATGTGACACATTAAACTCAGGAGCCTGCTGAGAGGTGTTCTCAGGTTTGTGGCAGAGACCAACTCCCAGCAGTTACCAGCACTGACAAAGTTGATGCATGAGAGTTCTGCTGCTGTGTGAGGATATCAGTTTCTAAGCATCTTTCCACCTCAAGCTCAGGTGAGAGTGCCTGAACATTAAACTTTTCTCCAGGAACAGTCACCAAAGGGTATCTGGCTGATTCACCAATCTCTGTGTGGTGTTGCCTTCTACCTTGGTGCCTGCATGTGCAGTCCAGCACAGCAGCACTTTGCATTTCATCATCTCCCCAGCCTCTCCCTGACTGCCCAGAACCCTGCTGCTCACCTGCTCACTCACACAGCCTCTCTCCTCTCCCCAGAGAGCTGAGACCTGTGAAATACCCTCTCATTGGGGCTCTAGCCACTACTCTCTTTATGAGCCAAAGGAGCCTGCAAGGAACAGGATTTTTTCAGGCCTGTTTTCCAACACAGAAGCACAGAGTTACATACAAGTTCAACACAAATTGTTGGGCTGGTTATCACAGGTCACTAGCTGACAGGCTGCATAGTTTAATTTCTGCCTCCAAATACTGTTAGCCACTTGTTTTCTCATTTGTTGTCTATCACTGGGCTCCCAAGGGTGCTGCCAGCATTTAATATATTTCGCTATGAATTCTAGTTATTTATGAAAGAAATAAACTCCTTCCCATTACTGAGAGGCCCGGTGTTGATGTGATGGGGACTCTGCTTAACTCCTGTTCTACCAACCTTCCTCTACAGGAAACATTTCTGCCTGTTCGCACGAGGTGCCTGTGCGTGTTCAAGCAGCGGAGCCGCAGGCACAGCCCAGCAGTCCACGGCACAGCCGCGCTCCAGTCCTGTCCCCTCCAGCCCTGTCCCTCTCCAGCCCTGTCCCGCTCCAGCGCTGTCCCCTCCGTCGGTGCCCGGGCGCCCTTGGCGGCCGCAGCGCACGGAGTTACCTGGCGGCGAGCCCTGTGACTGCACAGGGTGCCAGAGCCCCCGTCCAGCCCCACCGAGCCAAGAGCCCGGGGCCGAGGCCGAAGGAAGACAAGCAGTGCTGGACCAGCTCTTGGGAACAGTTCAAAAAGCCAAAGCTGTTACCCTGTGCAGTGCAGTGGGTGAGCGAGTGCATACATCACCCGCAGGAGCACCCAAAGCCCAGCAGCAGCACAGCAAGCTGGGCAGAATGCCAAGGGCAGAAAGATGGTCAAGCCTGCTGGCCAAAGCAGATGCTGTAGAGTTGGTTTTTGAGAATTTGTCAGTGCTATAGGAGAGAAGAACACAGACAACCCTGGGACAGCCTTCTGTTCTGCACAGATAGGATGTAAAAATAGTTTTCCTTCTTAACGCTGACAAAAAGAGATGATGCAGGACACTGTGTCACAGCTGAGGAGTTCTCCTGTGAAGAATAGGCCACACAGATTTGTAGTTCACCAGTATGCATCAGGCCAAAACCCCTGAGACCTCAATTTTTTTCCCAAAAGGGCTGAGGAGATCACCCACGATGTGGCCAGAGACAGAGCCTAGTTGCTGCCTACTGGCTGTGTGTGCATGTCTGTGGCAGAGCAGAGTTTTCCTGTGAAAATGAGAGGCTGGCAGCTGACACTTCTGATGCTGAGGCACTGTTGGAAGCTTGCTCTACTTGGGAGCTTTGGTCTCCTTGACTTGAAAACAAAGTAGTAATATATGACCTGCAAGGGTGTCATTATCATAGCAGAGATCTTGGAGGTCCTTGGAAGAGAAGTGCTGGAGAAATGCAACCTATTAAAAATGCAGTTTTCTCCTTGCCAATTCTATTCCGCTTCAAGGAAAGGGGCTTTTGCAATGACAGCTGGGATGAGCTGGTTTTGACAAGTCAGAGTATGCAAGTATTGATGAAAGTTTTAAGTGAAACATGACTAAAAGACTACATGGTTTACAGTGCTTTTGCCTTCCATGCCCAAGTGCTTCACCTTTCCTAAAAACAATCAAGGCAGTGGGCACTGAAGCATCAAGAATCCACACTTGATTTCAGCAGGGTACCAGCATTGTTCAGAAGAAGCCCAGTGAGAGAATATGCTGGACAGCCTGGGATTGAGCCAGCCATGTGCTGTCTGATAATCTCTGCTCTTGTAGCTCAGGTAGTTCTGCTCTTGTAGTTCTCAGGTAGTGAACTTACTACGGGGCATATTTTCACACCTACTTGCCACTTTCTAGAATTAATTTTCTTCCGACTAAAATTTTTTCTGACTTTATTTTAATTTTTCACTGAGGGTGGGATTTTCTCCCAAGGGTCACTGCCACACACACCTCCTTGGGAGCTGCACAAAGCTGCCCAGGGCCAGCTGAAAGGCCAAAGCTGCATGTGTAGATTTTCCCTGCGGTGCTTTGGGGAATGCTCAGGCGGGCTCTGCCTCCCAGACCAGGGGAGAGGAGCTGGAGGAGAGACTGAGTGCACCTCACCCCTCCTGATGTGCTGTAAAAGCCGGATGCACCAGCTGGTCTCAGGGCTCTGCTGGCAAGTGCTGGCATGCACTTCAGCCTGCTCACGTGTGTGGGGGAAAGCATCAGGAAGGTGTCCTGATTTTATAGCATCAGATCACATCTGGGGCCACAGCCTGTTCCAGTGGAGTTAAGGCAAAAGAGAAAGGAGATTTTGCCAATGTGTTAACTTTTAATTAAATCTTAATGCCTTAATTAAAGCAAGGAGGGCTTAATTAAGGACTTAGCTAAAATTTAATACTTTAATGGGACTAAAGACTTTAATTTATCACTGAGCTGAAAAAGAAAAAAGCATTAGGGCACACTCTGAGATGCACATACACACACCAGCCAATTATGAAAGAATCCTGGGGTGTCAGGTTCATCCATCAGAGCATGCTGTGCACAAGGGTGAATCTGTGGTTGTTCACATTTCCATGTTACCTGCCTAAAGCATAAGCATAACTTGAGATCACTGTATTAAAATGCACATGGTACCTTTGTCTCTTCCTGAAGAGTTTTCTGAGCTGATGAAGCCCTTCCTCTGGGCTGGCCAATTCATGCTGCTGCAGCAGCTCAGGGATGAGGCTGGAGGGGTCCTGGTGCACCTGCAAATGCCCAGGCTCTGAGCCCATGAACCGCTGCTTCAGGGCAGTGTGTCACCTGAAGGTGCCCCATCACTGGCACATGGCCCACACCTCTGAGGACTGGACAGTCCTGCCCAGCACTATTGCAGTGACAGGAATGCTGCAAGGCATTTGGCTGGCTTTTAAAGGCCAAGTTTTCAGGCAGCTCAGAGCTCAGCACCTCCCATCCTCCTCAGATGGGATGTTTTTCAGTGTTTCTTGTGCCTAGGAAATACAAATCCAAGCCACTGCATTTCACTTTCAGATTTTCAAGTGTGATGTCCTTACACTGTGACACTTGTACCTCACAAATAAGTGGGTTTTAAGGTGTTTTTGATTACAGCTTCTGAAAGATTCCCCACATGCACTGGTCTTTCAAAGGAATCATTTCCAACCATGCGACTTCAAGTTCATAATCCAGTACACCAATTAATATAGTTACCTAGAGAAGAATCAGGACTAATAACAAGCACAGAAAATCTACCCTTTTACATTTCTTTACATTGTGGTTTTGCCCTGTAGCATTTTCTGCAGCTGATCTTGAAAACCTTCAGAAAGGTCAGTAGGTATCATTGTGATTTGACCAGCAGAGAAATTGAGGTATGGATGAGGCAGTAAACGACTAATCCAAGATCAGACAGTGACCTCACAGATATTTTGAAGACACTTCCCCACCAGGCAGCGTGCAGCTGCACTCCTTTGAAGGGAATTAGATCCTAAATAGAACTTTAGGTTCAGAAAACTCAGCCCTTCTCCTGGGTGTAATGTGATACTATGTGGGGCTTGGCATTTTGGTCAGACTGTCATTTCTTCAAACAGAAATCTGCCCAGCCTCTGGAGAAAGGACACATATGTTTCCTATAACAAGACTGTACATTATTTTTTATATGCATAGGAAGACTATAATATCTGAGAAGACTCATTACGTGCTAACCATTCATATCTGCAATTCTCTGTGGAGTCACATAGGCCTAATACATTAACTACATCAGACACACCGAGGGCCAAAGCTTCATCTCTGTCCAAGCAGCACAGAGCAGCAGGACCGGCAGGTCAGGATGCAGAGACCCCTCTCTGTTTCTCTACCCGCCTTCACCAGGAGCAGAGCAGTCCCCCAGGAACCTCAGCAACACTTAGGGCAGTTATTCACTGCCAGAGGTGGGAGCACAGCTGGGAGCAATGGGACAGGCTGTGAGGGTGCATGCAGCCCAGACACATCTTCTGGGCTGGTTTGCTACAGGGACACCAACATACAGGAACCTTCAGGAGCTCTGGGTGACTCTGCTACTCCCAGGATGTGCATACCCATGTGCAAAGTAGAGACAGTGTTAGGGGGGTGCAGATGTAAAATACTCCCCAAACCATGTTAGCCATTTCTCCCATCAATCAAGAAGATGTGCTGGGTTCTGCCTGCTTGCAATCCTCCCCAGGATGTGAGGAGAACCTCCCTCCTAGCGCACCCTCACTTGCTGAGTCTGTGTGCTCAGCCTGTGGAGGCAGCTTGGGGGTGAGGGGCTGGGGAATTGCCCCATGCACTAGCAGTAATTATTCTACTTTGATTCTTGCTCATCTCTGGCCCATGAAATCAAGGCCAAACTTTGGAGTGTGTGTGGGGGGTGAGGAGATGGAAGCTGGGCCCAAACTGCCTTAACTGGTTCCACAGAGCTGCTGCTTTCCACAGCGAGCAAGCCAGAACAATGTCATCTCAATACCCCGTGCTAATCTGGGGGAAACTGAGCGTGACCAACTTCACGCATGACAGCCTGGAAGCCAAGCATGGGAGGTCAGCACCAGCCTCGCTCAGAGCTCCCTCGCAGCCAGCTTGGAGATGAGGCACACGGACAGGCACAGCCCAGCACCTCGGCATTCTCAGCATCCCCTGCCACAGAGCTTGGCCATTGCACTGAGACCCCGGTCCCCATGCTGACAGCCTGAGCTTCCAGGGTCTCAGCTACCCACCAACAAGAAAAGCTGGTGCATGTTTTAGGTGTGCTGTCATTAACAAATGAGGCACAGCACTTGATTAATTCCACAGGTTTCTTCCATTAAGAGTCACTACATCATTGCTACGCGAGAGCCTTCCTCCCCTCAGCGCTGACCTTCCTCCCACAGCTCGCCCATTTCCCTTGGCTGTGGAAGTTATTACAGACTGGTTATTTGAAAGACCTGGAAACCGGGGCAGCCGCTGCTTCCTTTCATCTCCAGCTCTGCTGCTCCTCACTCCTTGGCAGTTTGGAAGGATGGTGGAAGTAATTAATGGCTGGGGAGTGGAGGAGGAGGTGCTCCTAAGAGGGGAGTCAAAAATTCCTCTTGACAATGACCACATGTCTGAGCCTCGGCTACTAGTTCACCTGACAGCAATAAGGGCCTAATAGTCATTAGTCACCACTGCAGACACGCTCCATGCACTTCTCCATACTCTTTTTTTTCCATGATGAAGGCTGAAAGTAAAACAGCATCAACCACCCAGATGCTTTCAACAAACTTCTGTCCCCTTGCAGGGAAAGACTGGGGAACTGATGGCTCAGAGAGCTTTGTCAGCATCCCCAACCACAGACAGGGAAGGATCTTCAAGCACAGAAACACAGCAAATAAAAAAAGATTTTAAAATGTCAACTAAAATCCACCAGGAAATGAGACAGCTGGGAAGGGACAGAGAATACCCACAGGGAATTCGATCGATATGGAAAGTTTGTGTGACCTGATTCTGCATGACCTGCAGTTCCCAATTTACTCTTCCCATGTCTCTTCCTCAGCAGTCTCTCACATACCACCCTGCCTTTAATTTCTCTCTGCACCTGATCCTGGGTTATCTAAGGGCTTTCATTCAAAGAGCTTTGTTTCTGTGGTGCAAGAAACAGGCATAAAAATACAGTGGTTGTACTATAGCTCAAAAACAAACAGAGAGCTTGGCTCTGCAGCACTGTGTTTAGGCCAGTAGAGAACAAGGGTCAGACCCTAGCCCCTGCCTCCTGGCCCCAAGCCTGCCCAGGCTGAGATGCTGAGGCCAGGAACCTGTGTGCTGCTCTCCCTGCTGCCTTTCCTACCCGCTCACACATGATAATATCTGAGGTTTTGGCTCAGAGTCACCTGTAATTAGAACAAAACTGGCAACTTTCTGTTGTTAAACTTCAGATAAAATTGGTTGTGAATGAAAAAATAAAAATGAACTAGTGTTATAAAGTGGAAATGATATATCTGAGAGCTGATCAGGATCTAGAAGAGAGATGCAGGAATGCTAATGCTCCTCCGTGGAGGATTTGGAGATTACGTTTTGGACTGAGTGCAAAACCAAAACATTTTGAAATGCAGGCAGGAAGGGAGTGAGGCTCTGGATCTTTGCAGCCATCTGCTTGCCAAACTGTCCCACAGCCACAAGTGATGGAGACTCCCCCGGGCTCTGTCCTAGACCTACTGACCGCGAGGCCAGTGGCCGAGGTACAGACCCGGCACCTGAGCTGTGCCCACACCTCGGCTTGGTACTGTCCCCCAGCTGTGCCAGCAAGGAACAAGTGGGCTCAGTGGCAGAGCTCTGCAGAGATCCCTGCCTGGGGCCTTCCAGCCTCCCTTGTCGTGGAGCTGCTTCCCGGTGTCAGCTGGATTTTGGACTCTCAAAAGCCTTCTGAAGAAGAGGCTGCAGCTTTGCTTTTCTGAGAATTCTTCAGTTTCACTACTTTATAACCCAGCACTCTGCATCACCTATCCCCCTGTACCCCTGCCAGGAAAATTAATCCTGCCATTCCCACTTTTCAACGGGAAAACAGGGGCATAACAAATCACAGTAGTTGGCCCAGGGCCAGACAGAAGATCTGACCTATTGAATCCAGGTCACGCAGTTCTTCAACCGGGGTCTTAATTGCAAGATCATCAATTCCTCCATCCACAGCTGTCCAAGACAAGACTTTTTTCCCAGAAAAGTAGGTAAAAGATTCTTTGGGCCCAGCTGCCTTTCATAAGTATCTTTGCCAAGCTTTTCTGCCCCATTTAAGAGGGCTCAGGCATGGTTTATAAAATATCAGATGGAGAGCTCTGAGATAAGGCCCTTTCTTTTTGTAATGCTCAATACAGTATGTGATTTGGCTGCAGAGGAAAAGTGTTGCTGTTTGGTAAAGAGTTCTCCTCTTTGCCTGACCTAGACATCAGTCATTATAAGTAATTGTTGTATCACTGAGAGAAGAGCAGATCATTTCAGTGGTGGAGCAGCCATGCTGTTTTTGAGGAAAACTGCAGTCTCCAAGGAAAGCCACAACAGGCTTGATTGGCGCCCAGCTGCCATGCAGAAGTTAAACCAGATGAGCTGTGTCAGCCCAGTGGAAGGCAAATGCATGGTAGCTGCTCCAAAAGCCTCTCTGCCCCTAGATTTGTCACTGACTGCACTGTTATCTGCAAGGGGGCAGAATCTAATCAGAAACACATTTTTGAGTGAAGGACTGACCTCTGCAGTATCACCAGGAATTTCTGAGGCGGTACAGCTGTGCAAGTGCCTTCCCATCTCTGTGAGGCAGAGTCATGCCCACTGCCATTTCAGTGCTCCAGGCTCTCATGTGGTGCTGAGCAGCATTTCTTTCCATCTCACATCCATTCATTGTGTTTGAAATACAGCTGTGGAGCACTGAGATGTTTCAGAAGATGGCAACAAGTCAGAGAGGATCAATTGAAAAAAATCAAAGACTCTTATAAGAACCCTTGCCTATCCCAGGTTTTCACCATGGTATTTCTGCAGTGTTCAATAGTGTGTGTTTGGCCACTCACCACTTGTCTTCCACCAAAGCACCTCCTCTTGATTTGAAGAAGTAAGAAACACAAAAACATACATATAATCTTGTTCTAATGATTGATTATT
>VXBB01012967.1:723801-874014 GCA_013399915.1 Illadopsis cleaveri
TGAGTTGGGGGGGGGGGGGGGGGGGGCAGGGGAGTGCCTAATTTTATAATTATTTGGCTTCACTTTTCAGCCAGTTTCTTGTTCTGCCTTTTTACTCAGATGAAACAGTGTTTAGTTCTTGATATTTTCCTTCTGGAAAGTTGCTCATCTACTGTAGCCAAGTCACCTCTCAGACTTCATTTTGGAAAGTCAGATGAGCTGAGCTGTTTAAATATTTCACACTGTTTAGCTTGAAATTGTTTGTGATGCTCCTTGTCCCCTGCTCTTCTGCCACCTCCATTTTTAATAGTGTAGAGCTCACCCCTAATATGGGCTATAGAAGAAGTCCCAGCAGTGTAGCCCAGTGTCAGAATCCCCTACTTACTGTTTCATCCTGATCCCTCTTCAGAACCTGGGGGGAACCCTAAGACCATCCAAGGACACAGTTCCCACTCCAAATCTATTCTTGTGAAGGCAAAAACTCACTTTGAGGTCAGGTATACAAGAGCTGTGTAGACTCTGGGCTTGGTCTCCAACAAGAACAATAGAGGAAATTCTACAGAAACTAGTAACAGCCTAAAAATGTAATTCATTTCCTGCAGAGCATTTTATTAATACCCCTTGAACAGCCACGTTCTCAGAAATGTACAGTACCCACAGGTGCTCAGCACTGGAGACCTCTGAAAGCAGCCCCAGGGCTCAGTCTGGAGGGTGCTGAACACCTTCATGTTCCTGCGCACTGCATGCTCTCCATGAAGCCTCCCAAAATGCACCAGTTTCAGGCTTTGAGATGGAATCTTTGGAAAGGGTTTGCTGGCATACCAATGACAGGAGTTCACTATTAATTGCTGATAAAACTTCACAGAATTAAGAGTTATTTCTTTGCTCTCTTTCAGCTTTGTTTTCAGGATTACATCAAGTAGTCCTGAAAAAAAATCAAGTGCAAAAATTCTTTATACCAAAACTCTAAGGATAATAAAATAACCAGAAAAATAAAATATAGAAGAATAAAACCACTCAGTCAATGCTTTGTTTCATTGCTTTGTTCAAATCTACTTGATTTCCCCCTAAACCTACTCACAAGCTTTAGGAGAAAGGATGGATCAGTAATTTTAACAAACACACCAATTTTCCAGTGATTTGAGGTCACAGTGGGATTGGGGAGCAGATGAGCTGAACACAAGTTTTTTTTTCATCTTATTCTACAAGTAAGGGCAGGACTCACAATGCTCTTGCATACATAAATCCTATAAATGCCTGTGCACCTTGTACGTGGGATTAACACCTTTTCAAGGTGAGAAGTTGTAGCCACAATGATGTGGTTGGAAAGCTGAGTCTTCACCTGGCATTGAGGCAACTTATTCACAAGTTCCTGTTCTTAGCAACTGGCACTCTGCTAAAATGCAAGTGGAGTATTTTAAAAAGTACTCCCAAAAGTTAAATCTTCCATTTTAATATTCAAAATAAGAAACAGCCCTTCCAAAACACTTGGCACTGCCCCTCTGAAAATCACCAGTCATGTCTGTGCTTATTTTATAACATCTGGCAACTTTCTGTCATGCCCCACTGCTGGGTAACAACCTTGGTGACTTTTTGGCAGCTATTCCATTATTTGCTCATTTCAATCCCAAGGCTCAGCTGCTGGATTGAAGACCCTGAACAGCAGAGCACTTAGCTACTCTTCATGGTTACTGGGAAACACCTAAAAATGCAAAACAAAACATATCCTAAAGGCTAAGATGCTAAAAAGATTATATTTTTAAACTCTTGATTTTTTGGCCTGCTGCATATGTTTTGATCACTGAGGCTTTTGCAATTATGCAAATGGCTGAAGAACCCTCTGAAGCTGGGGCTGAGCTGGAGTTCTGAGGCATACCTGTAATAAAATCCCATGATGACTTAGGAGTGCCACTTCAGGCAAATACCCCTTTCCAAGATAAAGAGCAACACACTATTGCAATATGCTGGGTTCTTCTCATTCTTTTGCCTTCCCTATGTTTGGCACAAGTCCAAATCCTCTCTGTTTTCCACCCACCCATCATACATATTCTGCTAAATATCCTGTCCTCTTGTCGTTTTGGCAAAAAATAAACTATGCACGAGAAAGAATTATGCCTGTGAGGCTCTCATAAAAAAATTCCTGTGAACGATAAATCAAAACAAAATAATAATTATCACCAGCCACAGGACCACATTTATGTTTCTCATATTTTCCTCTTACTTTTTGTAGATTATCAAGTCTACACAAGAGCCAGACTTTCTTAAAGATACTGATACACCAGTAATCTCCAATTCCAAAAATGAAGCTCACCTTGTCTACAAGAGAATCCTCTATGCTATTTACAAAAAGGTTTAAAATTTTCTCTTAGAATTATAAATGATACATTTCTGTCCTGGAAACAAGATGCCTTGTTTTTTCCCATGGCTACATAAATCTTCCATGGTCCCTGTGCTACTCCTGACTGGCATTTAATAAGTAATGAGTAGTTACAAAAAGTGATTTTTTTTCCTAAGGCTCTCAAAAGCATTGACAGGGACACATACTCTGCAGATGGGCAAACTGAGGCACAAGGGACTTGCCCAAATTCCCAGTATGGCTGGGTGGAGGCAGCTGCCTGATCTCATCTGGCAGATATCCAGCTTTCACTGGCACAGCAAGTCCGGATCGAGTTCAGGGGCATTTCCCCCTGGGACCACTGAGCACAGGGAACATCCACCCATGCAGGAAGAGCACCTGGCTCAGAGGTGCTCCCCAGCCATGCTGGGGCAGAGGAATGCAAGTGGGGCTGAGACAGGAGTTACCCACTGCTGCAGAGAGGGTTGGGCTGTATGAAAATGGGAAGGGCCAGCAAGACCAACTCTCCTCCCTGCTGGCCAAGTGCTGCCCAGTTTTTGGATGCTTCAGTGTGACATGGGCCAAAAGGATAGAGTGGAGAGGTTTAGAAGGAAATGTTCACTAAAGAAATGTTGAAAGAATCAGCATGGTTCAGTGTAAAAAAGAGAAAGAAAAGCAGCACTCCACTATTTTTCCCAGCTTGGCAAAATACTAAAGGCTCCAGTCCCTGAAACAATGTGGGGCTGTGGCAATCAGCACCCAGAGCAAAGGTGTAACCTCACCTTTCCTTCCCCAGCAGCCCCAAGCAGCCCTGGAGCTTGAACACAGCCAAATCCTTCAAAAAGCCCAAGAGCAGATGGAATTAATGTATGAAGCCCCACCAAAATAAACGTTTATGGGACTTTTTCTAAAATCTCACGGGAGCTCAGACAGCTAGGCAGCCTTTGTGTCAGCACCTATCAGCTTATTCCCACTCCAGCAGGCATCAGGACTTCTGCCTCTCTGTGCTCTTACAACAACAATTAGGCTCATTAGAGAGCAATTAACACTATTACTTATCAGCAAAGTTCAGAAGTATTTTAAAATTGGTTTGTAAATACATTTGCCCACAGGAAAAAAAAATACCATTTGCTGGATTTCAGCATTCCTGGAACTTAACTGCACCTTTTCCTGTATAAAAACTAAATAATAAAACCCCACATGTAATTCCTAACCAAATCCACTGAGAAAGGGCATTGAAATAATTATTTTTTATGAGTTCTTACTGTTAGGATTAAGGAGGAAATTATGGCAATGCTTTTATCTTAATACCTGAACTTTTGTGTCAATACATTAGCTATGCTAGTGTCAAACAAAGCCCTGACTGCCAAGTGATGCAATGTGCAAAGGTGCAAGCCCAGCCAGACTCACCATGGTGTGAGCAGCTACTGCAGGTGCTGTGTCAGGATGAACCTCACTCCCCATACAAGGCAAAGTAGCAATGCAGTTAACAAAAGATGATTCAAGGCACTGGACATTTACAGAGAGAAAGAGCACAGATCTAAGCTGTGGCTGGGATCCTCTGGTGACTTTGCCCTGTGAAATGGAGCATGGTACAGACACTGGAGAGCACAGAAACACAAACTGTGAGCTGAGGTTCAGAACAGACCAACACCTCCAATGCTTTGATATGTTGCTTGGGTGAGCTGAGCACTGTATAAAATCCAGTAAAGCCTGAGGTCTATCAGACTAATGCAAGCAGATTGCATCTGAATCCAAGCTGGTTTACACGCAACAACTTTCTCAACTCCACAGTATCTTCTACTCATCCAGTCTGCAGCAATCACAGTCTCAATCCCTCTGGCACTAAAACCTTAGTTATAATCAGTGTTCGCTGAGGTGAAGCACTGAGGAGAAAACCAAGTCCTCTGAAAACATCCCTGGAAGATGGGCTGATCATTCATGGGGTGAATAATAAAGAGATGTAGTCTGTAAAAATGAACACCCTGCAAGTTGTGGAGAATAGGCAGTGGGTCACTGAGCTGGGATCCAGATGTTATCACTGGAGAGCAACTGATAGCACTTGGCAGCATGGGGTGTTTCTGCAAGGCAGAGTGCGCTGGGTAAAAGTATGTTTGGAAGGTCAGAGACCTTATGACCAGGCTGACATCTTACATCACTTGGGCTGAAGAGCTCATCCTATGAGTTGTCCACCCAGCCAGCTCTGGCAGGGTGTTAGGGGGAAGACAAAGGCACTTGTACCTGGTAAACCTACAAGTTTTATTTTCATAACTACAGTCTCCTGAATGTAAATGCCAAACCGGCACATCACAGGCCTGGCAACATGAGCCACAATCTTGGAATGTGACTGCATGGTAATGTGGAGGGCAAATTTCTAAACACTCCCCGCCCTTCCCTGAGAAATGCAAATCAAAGGCTATTAAACAATCTCTTCATTTTAGTAATTTAGTTGCTGTTTGTACAACACTTTGAACGTGCATGGTGCCACAGCACAGAAATGCTAAGTACTGGGTTATTTAGCTGTAAAGCCTGTGGTAATCCCTCATTATGAAATAAAAATTAATCATCATCATTTTATTCAAGAGCTCCTCACCCCTGCCCCCACCCAAGCCCTACAGGCACTGACCAAACTCTCTCCTGTCTGGACAGGACAGGTTGGTTATGGATGCAAAGTTCAGGTATGAACTCTCCCAAAGTTCAGGGCTGTGCCTACCTGTGTGTCTCACCCAGCCCAGTGGAGGGACAACGCTTCCTAATCTCCAGCTGAGGATCAAAGCTACAGATCCACCCAGCCCAACCAT
The DNA here is from genome assembly GCA_013399915.1 of Illadopsis cleaveri. Lineage (NCBI taxonomy): Eukaryota > Metazoa > Chordata > Aves > Passeriformes > Timaliidae > Illadopsis > Illadopsis cleaveri. Next base: position 728,917 of record VXBB01012967.1, read on the forward strand.
TCCTGTCATTCTTACTAGTCCAGAGAGAGAAATTGAGACATTCAAAGGGTAACTGAGGACTTCAGGAGACTGCATCTAAAGGAGCTCTCTCTTTTCATGAGGACCAGGGTACCTGACTCAGCTATCTCTGTTTTCTATATAAAGATGGAGCAAATCTTCAAGGCCTCCCTCCGTGGGGTAAGGAATATCCTGTTCTTAGTGACTGCCTAAAGCAAGGTGCAGGGCACTGTGAGGCTGTTTGGTTTCCAAGCTATCAGTATTAAAAGTAATTTGGCATTTATAATATTAAAAATTAGCACAAAAGTATAGTCATGGCTGCTGCAGGCAGAAGACAGAACAGAGCCAAGTCAGAGGGGACCCACTACAGCAACACTGGGACCTTGAACTGGTCCCAAGCCACTTCCACCAGCTGTGAAGCCCCAGTGCATTTACAGCCTGGGCAAGCACTCATGAAATGAAGAGGCAACAGACAGGGCTTAGTCATCAGAGAGGAAGATGCAGCTGTCTCCTCCTGCTTGGGACCCTGAGCTCTCCCCAGCAGTTAGCAGTGAGTGTCACACCTCTTCCCGCCCATCCCACCTCTTAAAAGATCCAAAATTCTGACCAGACATGAAGGTGTCGTATTTCTTGTGGGAACTGCTCTGCTTTGTGCAAGATGTTGTTGCAGAGCCGATGTAGATGTTCCTGTACCAGCTGAGTGGAGATGTGCATTCCTACATGAGTTTGAAGATTTGTGTCTAAGTGTTCTAAATTATCTTTAACTTGCACAGCACAACTCCCACAGCATTACAGACATCTTTACAGATGGCAGGTCTCCCACCAACCCTGGTCATCCTGGAAAACCATGCCTCAGCCTTCTCCCAAACTTTACCAAGGAGATGTCTGCAGCTGCTCCCATCTACTTTAAAGCTTTAATAAAACTAAAGTGAAAAAACTTGTGAGACGGTTCCCATTTCATCATGATGTCTGGAGAGAATCTAAAATTAATGTCCTAGATACCAAAAGCAAGCTTAGGGTGAGCTAAGTTTTGCTTTTGGTTTGTGACAAGCAAACATGAACAACATTTCTTGTGCATCCTTCCAGACAGGCAGCACCCATCAAAGCTGCTAGTTTAGCAACTTGTCATTAAACTGAACAGTTGGGCATGGCTGCTATGAGGGGTCAGTTAGACACAATACTAGTATCAATCCCTTGGTATGAAAAAATAGAGTCCAAAGCCTTGGTCTGCTCTAGTGCAGAACCCTGGAAGTGGAACTCGGCCGATTTGGGCTCTTCACTTGTGATAGCTACACAACAGCTCACTGTGCCTTGGCTAGGGTTCAGGTTTGCTTTAAGAACTGATTTCCTTATTAAGCTTTTCTTTTGTAACTAACTTGCTTCCAACTTTGTAATCAGGAAACTGAACTCCTTTTGATGCAAATTAAATATATAATTTTCGGCTAGCTCAGTGTTTAACATGGTACCCCTCCTCTTTTATGGAGGCAGAAAACCTAAATAAATCAGAATTGCTGACATGCCTTTCTGCAGCTGAGCTAGGAATGATGTGAGCACTGGTGTCAGGCAGTGCCAGGTAAAGGGAGACTCACACCCCCTAGCAGATGTCACACAGCACTTTCTGTCACAGAGCAGACACAGCAGAGCAACAAAGTGCTCTAGCAATGTACCCCTTACCAGCACCTTTATTTCTGTGAGGCATTACAGTGAGCTCTTCATGATATTGTTAGAGAAAATATAAACAAAAATATGTGCAGGATGCATTAAATAGCCTGAAACCACTTCAAAGACAGAATATGAAAAGAATTTTTAAGAGAGAGGAATTTGGGGAGTTTTTGGAAGTATTCTGGACAGATGTGTTCTTGTGCTCTTAGTTCAACAACCTTTTCACTATCCTTTTTCAATAGCATGTAAGAAAATATAATACCAGCATTGGAAAAAAAATCCTAAAAACCCTGGCAGAGAGTTAGATTAGCTTTTCATTCTTGCAGGAGAAGGTACCCTGAAATTCAGGTTATTGAAGCTCCGAATAGCTCCATTCATACGAGAAATAACACTGTCACTTCTAAATGTGAGTGGCATTCACAACTGGAACTGAGGGGCTTCTTCACTGGTCACACTGTTAAAATACAGAGGAGGAGATTTTTCTGCAGTAGAGCAGGGGAACTGTTACCTGTCCATAGATATTGCTAGATATCTTGCCAATGCTGAAGATCTTTAGTCTGCAGTTACATAGCAGGTCTCTTCTGCCCTTAAAGTCTCTCTTACATTAGACCAGGGCCAAATCATGTTCAGAGTTACACTGACTTTAATCCAGAGCAAGTCCATGAACCTGTTCAATAGGCACTAGCTTTACACCAGCATAAGGAAAAATATACTTATGAACCCTCATATTTAGATTTTGACTTTCTCACAGGAAAACAGACCATACCTAAAACAGTCAGACAGCTTTCTTTCCAGGGAGCTGCCTGTTAAGTATTAGAAAGATACTTTCCAGGCTGGGATTCTCGCTCTTGCTCTTTACTCTTCAGCAGGTTTCCATACAAATCAGGTTGTTTGCCTCTTGGCCATGGATATTTCTGCAAAGAATGACTTTCAGATGGGATGACATTTCCAAAGTGCTTGGAGGGACAAGTCTGACCATGCTGTTCTGTGGCTGTGACACATTATCAAACATTGACCCAGAGGGAAGGCTTTTTGGCTGAAAAATGAGATAGAAATAGATCCTTTTGCCTGTGTCACAGCTTCTTGACAGCAAAGATGAAGAAATGGGGTATAGAGGGACATTGAGGAAGAATGACTTCACCACAAAGCTTTTCCCCAGCCAAGACTGGCAGTGGATTCACTACAGAAAAGCAAAGTTTCCAAAGCACACAGCCTTGTTTTCATCCTACAATGGCAGCAGAACTGGATCCAGGTTTGACAGCTCAAAGGACAAAAGACAAGATGGCACAAACAAACCACAGGAGCTGAGTCAAGGTCCCACTGGGACCTGACTTTGCTCTCACTTACATGGCTACAAAACCCACATGGCAATAGAATCACATAATTTTAAGGGAAAAACAGAGAACAAAATTTTTTTTTTGACGAATTACATTTCCCTCTTTGTTACAAGATTATGGTCATGTTATGCCAAGATCAGTTATGAACCTTGATGTTTCCAAAGGCATAATGAAATACTAATCCCAGCATTTTGCCCTTGTATACCCATTGAGTGAACAGCCATTCTCCAAAACTCTCTGGTGATTACACCATGTCATTGGCATCTCCTCTTCTAAAAAACACTTGAGAAAATAAAATAAAAATCACGCTGTAAGCTTCTTCCCATCAGAAAGCTCCGGGATCTTTAACTGCAGGAAAAAAAAAAAAAGCCTTCCCTAGTGCCTGACAGCAAGTTGCATTCTTTGCCGAATGGGAGGTCAAGAGGTGACCTTGCCCCTGCCCAACTTCCTGCTCCTCCCCGGCTGCCAGCGCCGTGCCTGGAGCCCTGGGCCGCTCTGAGCTTCCTCGCGCTGCAGGCCGGCACCAAAATGGCCTGACAGGGCTGGAGGGAAAAGGAAGCTGCTTCTATTCCCACAGCCTGTTGTTTGTTTTTAATGGTAAATGGCAGCTCCATCACTGCATCCCACAGGTCCCAGGGAGGGCCGTGGGCTGCGCAGGGACTGTGGGCTCATGAGCTGCACAGGTGCCACCACAGTGGGGACTCTGCAGGGGATCAGACAACGCTACAACAGGCAGTGAGTGCTGGACAGGGATGAGACATCAGCTTCATGAGACCTACCTCAAGATTCTTTTTGCTTTGTACCTGAATTTCTGACTTGCAAACTATACTTCATTCCTAAGATAAAAGTATTTCCACTTACATTTCACTGCAGGGCTGGAGTCAAAGAGCACCTTTGCTCACAAGTTTGTTGCCGTCTTGAGTTTTCTTTTGGGCCTGAACTGAGAACTACTGCCCAATGGGATTCTGTGAGGACTTCAGGAATGGGAACTCCATCGAAGAAGGAACAGCACCAAGGCACATCCTTTGCATGAGACACAAAGCCAAGCTCTTTTTTCTAGTTGCAAACATGCCACAGAGTGGAGGCAGCAGTCGATCAATGCCCTGTCAGTGTTTGTGTTTCAGTGACCCTCATGGATATCTCAGTCCTTTGGCAAGAAAGTTGTAGCACCACAAGTAGAGTCAAGCTCCATGACAAATGTTTTTCTCTGAGCAACCATGAGCACAGACAGTTCCTTTTGCTTCTGAGGAAACGTCAGTGAGGGTATGCAAGGGAGATATGCAGGAAGCCCAACACCAGATCCAACTTGTCCTTCTCATGCTAATCACTTGTCTGTCATAACACAACAGTTAAATCTCATTGTACAAGCAGGCACTTGGAAGACAAAGGCAGCCACCCATATGCGAGGCTTAAAATGACTGGCAAGTGCAGAAAACTGTCCTACCTGAGACAATTACGTGGCATTCTGTGAGTGAGCTTGTGGTTCCCTTTCTGAGAAGCTGGCCTTCAGAAGCATTGCAGACATGCAGCACTTCTTTTGCAAAAACAAACATATTTTGCTAAATATATTTGTGCTGGCTGTATCATCAATTCTTTGAGATTGAAATGCTTGAATAGTCTTTGGCTTTACAGGGCTAATATTTTTTGCATGGGGCTGCAATAATACTGCTGTCTCATCTGATGCACAGCTTCCTGCGAGAACAGTACGTTCCTCCCAGGTAACTTCTGAAAACGAAACTTCAGAGGAGTTTTGCACCAGCACATGTAGTGGTATGGGGGGGCTGTGGCCTGCTTAATTTTTCCAGTCATCACTTGCTTCCAAACAAAAGGAAGAAACGGTGAATATCATAACATTCCTAGATTATTGCAAGGCTTCCTGCCTCTGCTCCTCTGCCGAGCTTTAGCTGGTGCCACATGGTGACAATACATGCACAGCTGCACTGGCAAGAGAAGTCTGTTTTAGGGTCACATCCACAGTGGCACTGACTGGTGTCAGATAGGTTATAACCATGTCCCACAGTGAAAGTTATATACTCACTCATGGCTATTGCTGTGTGCTTGATGCTGCTCTACACAGCTATTGTACCCTGAGGATTTAAATTGTCAAACAAAGAGCCTGCTCTCTATTTTCTTTGCTCTTGTTCTGTGTCTGCTTTACATACTGATGGAGGATTACCCTGGTTTTACCTGCTTGGCAGGCAGCTATTCCACTAAGTACTAACTGTATTGTTCTAAATCTCTCACATTTCTTGACTAAAATTCAATTTACTTTTTTTTTGTCACAAGAACCACATGTCTGATTGTCCTGGGCTCATTCTCCTTTCCTGGTTTTCCTTGTCTTTTCAAAATGAAAAGCTTGTAGAAAAGCTTTAACTGAGCTAATGGAAGGGGAGATTGTTGTTTTTAAGGCAGATATGTGTCTAAGAGCATTTTGGCACTGTAGAAGGAAAAAAAAAAATATAATCAAAGGCTTCAAAGAAAGTCAGTCTGATGTCTTTATTCTGCATGCTATACAGCAGTTGGTGTTTTGCAATGGCATGGAGCACAATGACCACATATAATCTTTTCTTTCTCTGCACATCTGCTAAACACACAGCTCACACCCAACAGCTCTTTAGGTTCCTTTGCCTAAGTCACAGGATAGACCCTGTGTGCCCCAATTCTTGGTAAAAGGGGATGGGAAAAGACACAAAGAGCAGTTGAGACTTCTGGATCACTTGCCATACAAAAGGAATGGTTTGTTGATGGGCAGGGAAACACGGTGAAAATCTGGAGCCAAGTTCTCAGCCAGGTTGCAGCAGCAGTGGGTGGGCTGCGAAGTCGCAGGGGAACGTGAAGAGAATGGGTGCCTGGCCAGGGCTCAGTGGCACTGAGGGGCTGGAGAGTGGCAGTCACCCAGCCTGCTCCTGTCCCCTGCAGCTGCCACTGCTGGCTTAGGGGGTTTGTGCTTAAGAACTCAGCTCAGCAGGAAGGGGAAAGGGTGGTGTGGAGGCAACTGCCAGGGCAAAGGGGAGATGAATATTTCATTTGTTACGGGGCCTGAAATAGCTCTTAGCAGCCCTGAGTGCCAGAGTCATGTTGCGAGGTGGGGGGAGAGGTGGCTGCCAATTTGTCAACAAAGCTGCTTCAGAGTTACACTGAAGATTTATGAGTGTCTGCACGGTCCTTCTAGCAACCAAATCCTGCTCAGGGTAGGTGAGCCTCATGCTCTGGAAGGATAACAGAGCTCAGATGTGTTCAATCAGTCTGGCCTGGCTGGAGAGCGCTGTTACCTGCACACTTCCAAGGCAGCAGCGAAGGCCTTGGAGCTCCAAGGTGTCCTGGGGAGTCACTTCTCCCTGGATGTTTAGTTGCAGCTGGCCATTAAGTACCTTTAAAAAAGTCACCCTGAGGGTTAAGAGACAGACCACAGTCTCCTAATAGACCCAGGGCAGAGCCAAGACAGGAATCTGACCTGAGGACTGTACAGACCCAGCACACTGGGCTCACACAGAAACACAGCTGTGAGAGGCTACTGCCCACACTTCAATTCACACTGGGGTTTTAATATAAAATATCTTTTTGATCAATCAGTTTTGATGTGTGTCCTAATGGAAGGAACAAGGAACCTGCAGGATAGAAGTCCTAGATTTTGGCCCTGAACCCTTGTTATTTCCAAATCAGAAGGATAAAACTGAAACAAACAAGCCAGGTCAGTGCTGACCTCCTAATAAATCCTGACAGCTATCAGTGTCCCAGCCCAGCCTTCACAGGCACTCATTTGCTCTCCTGTCCCACCCACTGTACCCAGCTCCTCACTGTTCCAGGTGGAATAGTCTACTTGGGGTTTGGACAGCAGCACAAAAGTCTGGTTGTGCTTCTGCACAGGCTGGAACTGGCTCAGATTATTGGAACAGCTCTAACTCTAAAGTGCATGAGATGTGTTATCACCCAGGGATACAGATGTAGTTCACTGAATGCATTTAATAAGCTTAGCTAAAACCAGATGGGTTTTAGGACATTTTAAACTGATTAAGCTGGGCCATGTGACATGGCTATGGCTTCATGTGGAGATGAGACCTTAAATTATTATTTTGCCTCTTAACTCTAACAAGGGACCAACATTTCCAGGTTTTGATGCTGATACTAAAGCAATTATTACTGAAATAAATCTGGAATAAACCTAGAAATGCCTTAAAAACAACACCTTATTCTTCAAGGGAAATACTCCTATTGGAGTTTAAATTCAAGGTGGCATTCAGACTTGACGCTGGATTTCCCAGTCACAGCTTAAGCTATGAAGGACTAATAGAGCTGAAGTCAGTCAGAGGAAAGGCCAGAGGCACTGCCTGGCTGCAGGGCATCCTTCCGCCTCAGGAAAAGAGATACAGGCAGGGCCTCTTTTGGGAATATTTCAGGAATTAGAAGTAGACACAAATAGTTTTATGACATGATTCCAGAAGAGTTTTTAAACCCCCTGCTTCCTCCTGTAACACAACAGACTTCTAAAACACTGACACTCCTCTTCTTAGCTCAGTGAGTGCAGTTTGGGCGGGAGATAATAGACTGTGCTCTTGGACATGTCTCAGCACCGAGTGAAGGGTGTTCTTTGGAATACCTTGTTCTAACCCACACCTCAAGATTTTCCCCTTCCCCACACTGGATACTAACCTGGGAGAGTGTAAGTTTCCCCTGAAAGCACCTTTCTCTTAAACACCAGCCTGTGTTGAAGCTGGGGGTCAAAGCATGCTCATTCAGCAAACTAGAACGCTGCAAACAGCATCCCACTCCCAGCAGAAACACCAAAATCATTATCTTTTAAGGAACAGCCAGCCCTCAGGCTGCAAAGAGGAGGGGGTGAGGGACCCATTACTCTGCACAGCTCCCACTGCAAATTTACTGGCCTCCTGTCTCATTCTAACAGAGTGAGGCTGGGGGAGAGAAATACCACACATAAATTCGCACAATCAGTCATACAAGGGGGAGAAAAAAAAAATCCACAGTCGTCTCCAAGATTTACGAGCCCCCCTGAGCTACAGCACAGAAAAAACAAAGACACACACACATACACACAAGGAGTGAAGAGAAACGTGATCCCACTTGCAGCTTTATTCCTTTATCATGTTCCCTGACAGCAACCTGGGCTCAGGCTGTACAAAGAGGAAGCACACAGAAGGTGTGGCTGTGAACAGCAGAGCAACAGCCCCGGACTAGTAATGTCCATGTTATAAAAGCTTGGCCCTGTTCCTTCTGGGGGATCTTGAAGCACCAGAAAAATCCTCCAATGCCCTTCTGACCTCAATTAAACTGGAATAAACTGAGTCCTGACACCCCAGTCAATGGAGCTGCTGCAAACTCACCTGGCATAAGCTAGGACTGAAGTATGTCCCATCACTGCTTACAGCCCTAGGCTGTGCCCATTTGGACAAGTGCTATCTGCACTGCCCACTCACTTACAGTTCTTCCACAGTTTTTAGAAAAGCTATGCTTTAACAAGAAAGAGATCTGTGGATCCAGATCCTCAAGTGTGTACTCCTATGTTGGACAACATAACACATGTAGAATTTAGATCCCTTTAAACTCTTAGTTTGGGCATTAAAAAATGAATGCACTAAACAACACCATTTTTCACAAACCACCCCCCTACATTGTGGAATCTCCTCTCTCTCTCTCACAGAGACAGTAAATGTACATTGGTAAATGATACACTTAAAACAATCTAAATCAAGTGAACATGACAAGAGCTTATCATCAATGATCAATCACACTGCTTGTCGCTACATTCCACCCAGCTCCTTACAATATTATATCATCCACACAGGCTGTGCAGTGACAGGAACATTCCCCTCTTACATGCGTGTACAGCACCTAATGCACACCTCCAGAGCCAGTCCTGAGCTCTGACCACTGAGGAATCCTGGCTCTGCTCAGCTGCTAGTAGGAGTTAAGAGAGGACCTCTTTGTGTAAATTAAAAAATTCAATTAAGATTTCCATGGTCTAGTCATTGAACCTGAAATCTCCTAACTGAAGTGTTCCCACCCTTCTGCACGCCTCTGTTGCTGCTTTCTGACTAGGTTCAAAACCACAGATTTAAAAATTCTAAACATCAGTAAAGCTCAAAGTAAACTCAGAATCAAATCTCAGCAGCCTATTTTAACAGCTTCTTCTTGTAAGTTTAGCTTTAACAACCTCCAGCTGAGGGGTGGCTGGGTACAGTTCACCAAAGCAATATAAGCAGAGGTATGGTGCAAAGAAGCAGCTCAAAAGCTCTATTTAGTTTTCTCACCACTGGTCCTGACTCCAGCACAGAACCAGTGACTGGTTTACACTTATTTCCCCATTAGTTGACATAAGCAGTTTAATCTGCAATCCACCCTACCACACAGACTTAAAAGCCAGTGATTCCTTCCCTTTTCATTCACATATATGACCATGGCCAAAAAATATGTTTGAACACCTCAGGCCACTTTGAGGGATTATTTGGGCATGTTCCAGTTCAGATGCTTTTTCTGAAGTCAGTCTGTGATTTTTCACTTTAGAAGTTCTGCTACAGCCTGAGATAAGTCATGGAGTCTGCAGACACCAATGCTCAGTCCTTAGGAAAACCTGTAGAAGGGGAATGGCAGGTGCCAGTGGGAGAAGCACCTGGGCCCACAGACCTGGGGCCATGTCCCAGCTATGCCACCAGCTGACAGCCACTCAGTGCCAAGTTTTTTAAAATAACATGACTTGGGAGCATGAGCTGTCTTCGTAAAAGTCACTGAGGAATTTTGAACTCTAAGGCCCAATGCCTTTCCTAAAAGCCTTGGCTCTTAAAAGCCCTAGTAGGGCAGATGGGTGCAGAGTGGCACCAGGAGCATCAAGTAACAAACAGCTCGATTGCATTTGGAAACAAGAGTTTCAGCAGAACTGGAATTGGTCCTTAATGACCAATGCTAAAGCCAGAAATTAAAATGATCCTTTTCCTATACTGCCACATACATGAATTTATGTCCTATATGATAAGAAAGCTACAGTGCATGAGGTGTTTGGGACTCATTGCTGCATGGCTGAGGGACAGGAGACTGTGTCAGGCAGAGGCAGGGCCAGAGATGTGCAGGTCAGTTTCCTTTGAGAAAAGGATCCGAGTATGAGCGTGTGGGAGCCATGCACCAGCCCATGGGATGGTTTTGCTTGGTCTGTAACAGATACTGCCTCAAACAGGATTTCTCCATGGGGACAAAGCAGGCTGGAATAGGACTAACACAGTGCCTCAATGGCTGTGGAATGATGTATTTGTGCCTTGCCATCACACCTGTTAAGAGCTCAAATGCACTTTGGAAAAAAAGTCCAAACCTCACTTCAACTAGATCTCATGCAATCCAAATCCTCCACTCTCCCACCTCCCAGAGCTTTTGTGCTGCACTTTCAGTGCAATTACATGCTAAATATCTGTCTGTCAATATGCTGGATCCCCTCAATTTGTATGACATGCTTTAACGCAGGCCTAGCCAAGCCTAATGGAATGACAGCTATGCCCTCCAACCATAGACCAAGTGCTGCTGGGAGAGCTTGCCTGGCTCCATGAGGAGCAGGGGAGGGGGAGGACAGAGGAAAACCAAATGCCACCAATTAGCTGCCACACTTAGACCCCTGGCTCAAAGAGAAGAGATTGGCCACCTTGTCTGCTGTTGGCTCTGGATGAAAATGCCATGGTGTGTGTGCTGCCTGGCCCCAGACAGACACACAATCTCTGTCATGGGTGGTTTGCCAGCAGGTGTAAACGTGGAGAGCTTGTAATGAACTTTACTGGGCAATGCTGGTTTACAGCAGCTGAGGGTTAGATCCCTCTGTCGTTGCACTGATCCCATATCATGGGTGTTTTAGTCATGCACACCAGGAAAGAGTCAAACTGGAAAAAAACCAATTCTTTTTGAAAGAAATCCTTAAACTCCCAGGCTAATCTTCCATAATATCGATGAATCTCTCCAAGCTTGTTTTTGTCTTCATGTCCAAAACAGCTGGGAAGGTCCTTAGAAATGACCAAATCCATCACCCTCTGTAGGAAACGAGAAAAAAGGGCCAGGGAGAACCGCTTAACAACCAGAGAGAATTCTATTTGTTCAAAACCTGGTACAAGGGGAGGGGGAAGATAAAATGTATCCCAACTGCATATTATCAGGAGGGGAACGAAAACCGACTAGAGGGACACGGCACTAAAAATAATGATTTTTCAGCCAGCAGCCAGACAGGCGTCTAATCCCATCTGAATAGAGACATCACTGGAATAGCACCCGTCAGGGTGACTGCTGATGCTGATTCCAGCTGGACAGGTCTCATACAGCCCAATAAACATACCTCAGTCCTGTGTTTCTGTTAAACCTTTTCTTTTATTCTTTTTAACTGCTTTCTTCCCTCAAACCTTATTGTCTCCATTGTAACCTAAGAGGGTATTAAAAAGATGTAATGAAAAAAGTTAAATGAAATCCATATATTATTAACCCTGGCATTTCAAGGGACCGTCCTTGTAACTGTGTTTGTAGCTGTGCTGTGGGACTGTTCCTTTATGTGATGTCTGACAATGCCATGGTGCAACATCTCTTTTTTACAGATAAAAACTGTTGACATTTTCCTTTTCAATATCAGAAGTGTTTAATAAACACCTCCACATAACAAATATCAATTCCTTTGCCTAGAATAACAGCTCTGGACAGAGATTCAGCTATTCTGAATTTCCCACTCAGTAGGGAAAGTTTGTTTATTTTAAATCAGTGCAAGAATTTCCTAACTTATATTTATGGAAGAGAAAACAATAAATCAAATGAATACAAGCCAATTCTTGCCTCTGGTAGGAGCTGTCAACTTGAGCTCCCAGACTTCCTCTTGGTTCTTGCAGGAGCCATTGAGCCTCCCTGAACCAAAGGCTACAGAAGGGCTGCAGCCTGGACAAATCAGGGATACAATACTTTAGCTGTGGGATTCCTGCTCTGCAGTGGCTCTGCAAGCAAGACAAACACTGTGAGTTAGTTGGTGGTGCCAGAACCCTCTCGCTGAGGGCAGCAATGAGCAATGTGCAGCTGGACTCACACTGGGCACATTTCCCTGTGATGGCAGGCCTGGCCAGCCTGCAAGGGGAGATCCTCATTTCAAGACACTCTTCATCCTGGCCTAATGTCCTGTCAAGTAGCTGATGTGTTTTATTGCACATTTCAGCAATGGCTGCAACATGAGTGTGCAAATCAGCATCCCAAAGAAAGTATGGCATGGCACCAGCTCAGTCCTCCTGCTCTCATAATCATTTTTATAGCCTTGAAACAGAGAGGTCCTGCTGCCTAATCACCACAGGGCACCAAGGATGCTCTGCTTTCTGATTTAGTGGTCTTTTTCTTGCCTTTTGTTAGTGTTTAACTATGTCTATAAGGAAGTATAAGCAAAATCCCTCTACTTTGGTTTATGGTGACAAGAACCACAGAAGACCATCCCAAGGAGACAGCAGCACCTGAGAACTACCATTGCTGCACCTTTTGTCTTCTTCATTTACCCTCTAAAGCTGATTGCCAGATTCTGTTTGTAATTCATTATTCCTCCCCTATGTGCACCTTTTTGCCATGTTAATTCTGAAACTACAAACCACCTGAAAGAACAAAGGTTATGGGGGAAGGTTTAATTCTCATGTTCAATGCATTTTGACACCTGAGCAATCTCTCACCTATCTCAATGGGTAGGAAATAAAGTCAATCCAGACTAAACTGCTCCAAAATTTAAGCACTCAAAAGTCAAACTTAAACATGGTTCAAAAGTGCCCAATAGACTGCTTTTTATAGAGGACTGAAATGAAATTCTATTTCCAGGTTTTCCCCAGAGCATTCCAAATCTGGACCTGTGGCACCATTACTGCATTTTAAGCACACTTACTGAAATATAGAAAACACCTTTGCTCTTTATGAGTTCAAACACACTCTAGACTAAATTACTCAGAATGAATACCTGAAATAATGTCAGCCGAGCCAGATGTTTAACATTTGTAGAAGTTAGTACAAAACAGCTCAGTTTGTACTTTCCAAATACTCAGAAGCAAAATATCCCAAAATATTTCCAGACATATCAAAATCAGAAGTTCTTAATATGCTTTGTGGAGAGATTTTTATTTTCAAGTCAGCCGTATGGTTTTTTTCTAGGCCTGAATAATGATGCAAATCTGATGAGAATTAAGACAGTAAAGGAGCCCACGAAATCCTTTGGCTACACAGCACCAGAGAGGGGGTCTCCAGAGGAGGAAATTTCATCCGTCTGCTTCGCTGACAGGAGAAGGCTCAGAGTGATAAAAGAGATCCTGCCACTTGCTCTGAGAAACCCCAGCAAAACTCTGCACTGATACATCTCCTCTGACACCTGCTCCAGCTGATCCTTCGCAATTTGACAGGGCTGGAGGGCTGAGGGCTAAAGAGGAGGTGGGCCAGGTCCTGAGAACAAGCCTAACATTTCATATGTCTGATCTGGTTTTTGGCTTTTGTAAAGGCTGAAAATGAAAAAAATCAAATATTTGGGCATCCATTCTGTCATGTTGCCAAGGTTATGCAACCTGTTCTCTGATGTTTATCTCCTACTTGAAGTTCACTTTGCAGTACAGAATTGCTAGACACTTTTTTATTTTGCCTTTTTAACATTTTATCTTACAAATCAATCCTTTCAGCTCCCTGTTCCTTATTCTCCTTGAACTTGTATCTGTGCAGGAGAGCACTGCATCGTTTATCCCTCTCTAGTCCTCTGGGGACTTCACTGAAATCTTCACCTTGAGAACACGAGAACATTAACTGCCCCTGGCTCTAGTGCACAGACAAAAAGCCTTGGAGGTTGCAAGAGACCTGAGGAAACATTCCAGATGTGTAACACATCTTTCTCAATTTACATGAAACATATTCACTTGCAAATACTGACAGCACACAAACTCCTGATAATCTACATGCCACACATCACAGAACACGTACACTTGCCATAGCATGACAACATCAGCTAACATAGCTTTTAGAAAGTCTTAGAGAAGAGCTTTCCCTCACAAGGGTGGTTTTGTAGCTGTGTCTGCAGAGCTCTTCCATGAACATTATTGTTTGAGGCTATGATTTATCTCAGTTACTGACTGGAAGGAGAACAATGTAATGGTCTGAACCTCACAGAATTTCTCAACTCCATGTACTGGCACTGCTTTTTCTTTCTGGAGTGAAAGAGTGTTTAGTCTGTTTAGCCTTTGTAATTCATGAAAAAATAAACAGGCATTGGCTGTGTTGTTCTTTCCTCCCCTTATAAATACATCATCCTGATATGTGTTACCTGCTGCAAAACCCAGCCAATTTGCTCTTTCCTTTACAGATAAGGAGAAGCATCTTTTCCCAGTGATGAATAAGTGAGTCAGACCACATTACCTGCAGTCAGGTTGCAGGTGCCAACCAGATGCACATCTCCAGCCCCATTCCCCTGCTGCTCTGGTTTGCCTTTCTGTGAACTGCTCCCAGAGACTGCACAGAAACCAGGGAGGGGGAGGCTGAATGCACTGTTTCCACTCATAGAAACCATAAGCTCTGCACAGCAGTGGCTCCTTTGTGCCTCTCTTCTTGAAGGGGGAGTTTGTGTTTGGCCTCTAGAACTGAGCATGGGCACAGCTTTATTCTCCAGAAGTGGTGTGAAATTTCTCCATGTTATAATTCAATTCTAACACAGTGGTGCTATCACAGCAACAAAATATGCTGCTGTCCTTTCATGCCCTGTCACTCCATTTGTGTTTACAGTCCGTTCTGTAACCACTGAACTTGAGTTTCCTCTGGTAAAAAATCAGTAAGAACAAAAATCAGGAAGGATTACACAGCAACAAACTAGTTTAAAAACCCACTCTGATGGCATTTCTTAAAATCTGTGCCAGATGGAAAGCTTTCAACTAAGAGAAAAACTTGGAAAAGTCCCATGTCTTCTGGCTGAACTACGAGCAACTAAGTTCCATTGCACCGACAGGAAAGGCAGTAAGAGGCAGCTCATAAATTACACTCAGCTGCTGCCATCATGAGTTACCAATTTGTAATTTTGTAGAGATTACACCAAAGCCATGGGCAACATCAGCCTGGGCTCTCAAACTCTCATTGAGTTGGGACAGTCTCACTCCTAGTGGCACAGGTAAAGCTATACTGCATGTCCCCTCTTAAGACAGCACAGTCCAAAGCAACATCAGCCACACTCTGAAAGCCAGAGCTCCCCTGTGCACAAAGCAGTGTGAGGTTTATGAGCTCACATCGTAAGACACATCAATTTGCATGACTGCAAAGTGGATGTTCACCTACTTTGCAAAGTGAATCAAAAAAGCAGAACTTTTTAACACTTTAGTTAAGTTTGATCCAATCCCAATTATTTTTTAATCGTTGGTGACTTGCCAAATGAGCAAACATGGAACAGTTCCACAAACACAGAGCAGTTCACTAGAATTCAGAAGGGATCTTGGAGAAACTGCAAAACCCAAAGGTGTACGAGGCATAGCCCATCCATTCCTCCCTCTTTAGTTGGCATAGAGCATTTCCATACTGAATTTTCT
The DNA here is from genome assembly GCA_013399915.1 of Illadopsis cleaveri. NCBI lineage: Eukaryota > Metazoa > Chordata > Aves > Passeriformes > Timaliidae > Illadopsis > Illadopsis cleaveri. The sequence goes on from VXBB01012967.1 coordinate 744,446, forward strand.
TCATGAAGGAAAGGAGAGAAGGGAGAGAGCTGGTGTCAGGTGAGGATTTCAGGGTCTGGCTCATCAAATTCCAGGAGAATGACCACCCTCGTAACCCAAAACAGCTGCTGTGTTTATAGTAAACATAAATGATAACTGGGTGGCCTTTGAAGCCACCATGTCCAGTCCTGGTAATTATGGACAAGTGGATACAGCAGTGATGATCCAGAGCATTTGTTTAACGTTCAGACATAATTAAGGCCATTATCAAATTTCTGCCCCTTCAGCAAAAAGGGGGAATGGGGTCAATCGTCTGATACCACAGGCAGAAAAGCAAGGGAAGAGTTTCTTCCCAGAGTAACTCACACTGGATAAAGTTCCTGAGTACCACCTGGTGCAGGGCTCGGACAGAGGCAGGTGATGATGGAAGGCCCCTTGGGCACACCAGCCAAATGGATTCAACACCAGGGCCTCCCACAGAGCTGTCCCAGCCCCTGTCCCTTGGGTCCAGGAGACAGGGTAGCTCAAACACCAAATGCATGTCTTGGAATGTCACTTCTTGAGTGAGGGGAGGGGGCAGTGGCAGCATTACTAATTGCAAGGAGGTATTGCTTGTGTGCACTGGGAAGCACTACCCCCCCAGTGCCACCCCCATCCTGACCCATGGTGACTGCTTTGTGAAGGATGCTCTCCTTTCCCAAACACTCCAGCTTTATGGCAGAGGGAAATACCTAGTTTGCAAAGGGTTACTCCAAACACCAGAGCTGATGAAAAGGTAACTACACAAGGCCTTTATGGTGGGAAATTGAAATGACCCATACTGAGAATTATCAAACAAAATCTAACCAAGTATGACAGTGAGAAAGGCTGGAGGGATGGGGAATGAATTTTACCTTTTCAAAACTGGAGACCTAGTGCTAGGATCCATGTAGCATGTTTATTCCCTAAATAAAACCATATGATTATAGGGCATCTAAAAATTCTCCACAAGCTGGCAGGAGCTGCAGATGCCCAAACTGTCAAAACCACATTTTAGCCACACTTTGGTGAGATCAAAAGCACCATCCACAGATACCCAGGCATCCCAAAGGCCTTTTTTATTGTGACCTCACAGGAGTAGCTTTCTTTCCCTCCTCAGAGGGAGAAGACCACAGATTGGGAAGTGGACTGAGATGTCAAAATGTGGCTTGGAGGACTTGGAGTAACACCCCACAGAGCTGCCCTGCACAAACACAACTTGCTGCTGAGCAGTTTAGGTATGGATCATCATCTACCTCCTCACCTGCATGAGTCCCTGGCACAGACTCATACTGCCAGCAGCACCTCCTGCTCCATCTGAGGGGATGTGGCTCCAGTAGGCCAGAGGGGCTGAGGCATGGGGTAGCTGTTCCCTTGGGAGCTGCTCCCTAAGGTCAGGGCTGGGGCACAGTGCAGGAGCAGCACTGGGAATGCTCAGAGCTCTCTGCTCAGAGGATAAACAGAGGGCTGAAATCTCTGGAGTTGTTAATCTGTCACCTTTCCCCAGCACTGAATTAATTTTTTTAATGTGTTTTTAAAAGGAAAGTAAATAAAAAGAAAAAATAGAAGAGATGATAAATGGTGCCCTTTCTATTCCCTTCATGACTGGGCAATACCACCCAGATATCTGGCAGGGACAAAATAGTAAAAGGTTTCCCTGCCTTGCCATCCCCAAGAACCATCTGGATTCACAGAAGGTCTAATAATCTGTGTATCCCAGATTTACTCTCCTCTCCTCTCCCTGCTGTTACAGAAGCTGCCATGAAGTGGCCCTGCTTTTTCCAGTTCATGAAATTCTGGACTGCATGAACAGTGCTGCTCAGATACAAACCTGATTTAACACCATGCTAAGCTAGTCCAAAAAGATCCTGAGTTTCCATCGTGCTGCCTGGATTTTCCTACTAAGAAGCTGGAAGAACACATCACATAACCTGAAACTATTCTGTGCAAAGCTTGCAGCTGTTAAAACAGCAAACAGTTTCCCAGAGCATGTCTGTCTTTGCTGCAGAAGGGAGTGTGTGAGGCTGCCGGCCGCACTGGGCAGTGAATCAGCCTGAGGCCCGCGGGACTCGGCCCAACTCTGACCTGCTGCGTGACCTTGACCCTGTTACTCCACTTCTTTGTGCCTCTGCTCCCTTTGCAGTACTTTATCTGGCCTCCCTGTTTACCCTGTCAGCTCTCTGTGCTGGGTTTGTCTGCTGCAGCCTTGTACAGATGACACAGGCAGGGGCCAATACCATAATATTAACACTTGCTAGCCAGGTTCTGCACAACTCTTCACCATGGAGCAAGGGACTTCCTTCCACAGCTGTGAAACATGGCAAGACCTAGTACAGACTCTGCCATCACCATAAACGCAGACCAAACAACATACAAATCCTGACAATTGTTGTCATCTATCTCTAAGAATCACTGCTTCCACTTCATGGAAGGCTTTCTCCTGAAACCCAGTGCCTCTGCAGCCAGGTGCTGTTGGCCTTTTAGATGAGAGGTGCTTGAGGAAGCATATTGCCATAGGGAAAAAGGACCGAGTTTCATTCCATATTCATCTTTCTTGAAAATCTAACTGAAGTAAAACATGCACTTGGTTGCACAGAACAGGAGAGAAATATGCTCCAGAGGCTACTGGAGTGCACATGGTCCTGGGGTCTTTGGAACACAGGTAGTCTCAGCTGGATTGTCTGCTTTCTTCCTAACACAGCTGCCATTAACGAGGTTGAAGCAAAAGATAAACACCACTTCAGCCCCTGCAAGGAGCACCTTCATGTGTGCACCATCTCTCCAACTGCCAGAGGCAAATGTTTACCTGAGGCTTGAGCCAATTACTGCTGAAGACATGGCAACAAGAGCTGGTTCAGTGGGAGACATGCAAATGTGTGCTGCGGTTCCCGTGAGGGTGTGAAAGCTGCAGCCCATGTGCTGCTCCTCTGAACACACCTGTAATTGCTTCTAGCCCAATATTTACCTTCCTGAAGAGAGCAGTGACCAACCACCCAACAGCACCTGGCTACTGTACAAAGCCCCAGTGGAGCTGCTTCCTCTGTTTTGTGTGAAGGAGGAAGCGGGGACAGCTAATAATTTCTTCTCTGTAGCTGTACCACACAAGTAATCAAACAACTGTTGAAAGTTGGGAAGGGAGGTGTAGGGGCGGGGGGGGGGAAGGACCACGTGTTAACCCAACTGATAAGCTTTGCCCAGCCACAGCTCAGCCTGTCTTGAAGGTGGGGTGATGGGCATGTGGGTTTGTTCTTAGCAGTTCACCTGCCGCTGGCTTTCAACACTTTTTATTCCGTTGTTTTGTTTACCTTACAGGCCTATTGTCATCACCTCGCGCTGCCAGGGCGGGCCTCAGGTGCGAGCGGTCCGCGAGCGCTGGAGGTGCAGCCACCACAGCACAGAGGCCACACCGGGAGGGGCTCCTGCTCCCGCCGCTTGTGGAAATTGCTTCCTTTGCTGATGGTGATAACATCAGGCAAACAAACGCTGTGCGGACTATTGAGCCTGTCTTTCTCCTCGTGACTTCAATTGCGTGGAGCATTCAAAGGAGTATAAATAGACCTAATGTCCAGTAATGAAGCTGGAGCAGACACGAGCAGGCCTGAGAACCACTTGATGACAGGTCCTGTTGTGGGATTATTGGATGAATGGAGGTGCTAAGCATGGTTATTGTTTTCAAGTAAGATTCAAAAAGACTGATTCACATCTTTTGAGCTCCCATTTTCAGATGTAAAAATCCTGCCCAATAAAGCCCAATATGTTTGCATGGGATTTTTGGCCCACTGTCCCAATTACATACAACACAGGCTCCACGCCCAGGGAAAGGCATTCTGCCTAATTCAATTTTGTAAATTTTCTGCAGATTGGGTGTGGGTGGGTGTGTAACCAGTGGATATGCCAGATTGTTACAAAAGTGCCCAAGAGGGTAAAAAACCTCCATTGGTCTGTCTCCGATTCACTTACGTGTCCTTGAGAAGGCTTCCACTAAAATACAGAGTGCTTTCATTGTTAATGAATCACCTGCTTCCCTTGAATTTACTCCCAGTGTACTGGCAGAGCACAGCCACAGCCCCCTATTATTTATTCTGCTAGACAAATAAGCCAAATGTTGTATATAAAATCCACAAACAGTACATTTTCCTGATCGTTTTAGGAGGTCTTCTCTGTACCTCCTCCAGTATCAATCTACCTCCTCTGATTACAGGTCAACCAATACTGAACACAACATTAACGATGGGATTTCCCAGATCTCCTAGATGGCGTTGACACAAAGACAATGCACCACCAAGCACAGGCATTCAGCACTGCAGTCATAACCCGTATCTTTAATGGTACCTCCATCACCATTTGACCTCTTCTCCCCCATCTCAGGCACTTTCCCTATTCTGCTCACGCAGCACAAGGGTGGCTGGGTCTCAAGCCTCCTGCTCAGAATCCTGCAGCAGCCTAGTCCACAGCTGCTCAGCCACTCAGGGATAGCGGTGTGCAGCTGCTGAACCTCAGAGCCAGCCTCCGAGAGTCCTGACATGGATTTTAGTGGGATTTACTGCACTGAAATGCAGAAAATCTTGTTGCCTTTAGGATTAGCCCCTTCATTTGCTCATACAGTAGTGCGTGCTGTCTGGGTCCACTTCCTTGCTCATGGTGCTCAGTCCTTCAGTTACCACCAAAAGAACTTCTGCTCGCAGGACACTCACAATTTTAATTCTTCAGTCATTGCAGCTGGGCAGCTTCCCAATGTTACTGGAGCAAGGACCATCAGGAATTTTATCACAGTCAACCTAACTTAGGTTAATTTATACTGATTATGAGTGATCCCAGGTCATCAAATACAGATTAGTGTTACTGCAGTATAGGAGTTTTACAGCGTTCTTGGAACTAAAATATAGTTATTTCATTAGAAATGTTCTCAGTTTCCATTACAAATGGTAAATAAAAAGGCTGAAGCAAGGTGGGCTGAGGAAAGGCTGCCTGGGCAGGAGCAGTGCAGCCCTCAGCCTCCATGGCCCCCAGAGCCTGCTCAGGGAGCACAGCTGCACTGCAGGGTAGCATCCCACAAGAATAACAGATAAACATACTCACTTCACAAGCCACTGGGCACTATATTTCTTCTGATGAGAACCATCCATTATTCCTCCACCCTCCTCTCTGTGTCACATTAGTGAGAGGTTTTACAAAGCAAGTCAGGGGACAGCTTTATTTACTCCCAGCTGCACTGCACGGCACCCAGGTCCATCGGTATTGGTTACACATGACCTCGGGTCTTCCATTATGGGCTAATGTCTGCAGCCCTCTGACCTCCGGAAGTGCTTGAGGAAGAGCTGCAGTAAATCAGAGCAGCACTTAGTTGTGGAGGAAGAAAGTCCCTCCTTATCAATCTGCCAGCAGGAGAGGAAGGACTCTGGCTGGGCTGCTGAAGGGTGATGTGCTCTCAGCTGCTCAGAAAACTCCACAGACAGAAGCAGCCCTTGCACTGCACGTTGTCACCATGGACTGTGAGAGCGAAGGCAGAGCGGAGTGAGCCTGGCTGTGCTCCTCTCTCAGCCTGGGCTGGCAGGGGCAATCCCAGACACTTGCTTCACAAGGCAGGTCCTGTCTATGAAGGCCTCTGCTTGGTATGGACACTCTTCTACTGTTTTCCCTTGAAGGATGCCTGGTCTCACACACTCCATGGCAAAGCAAGGGCCAACCCAACCCTGACCCTTACCCTGCACTAAGGTCTATAATCAATCCTTACCACTCAGCTTTTTACTAGAGGACATGAGCAGTCTGTGCAGTCTCAGCAAATTCGTCATCATGGAGTTAACCCAAGGATTCTATTAAACACTCTGTGTGGCAGAGCATGAGAAATTACAGGTGGAAGCAATAATTTAACCACAAAACACCACACTTGCAAATAATCATCAGTACAAGCAGTTCTTCCCGTGAGGGTGGAAACAAGCAAATCTGCCACATCCTCTGTGCTGACAGGTGGAGCCCCAGAAAGACACAGAGCAGGGAGAGCATTAGGGAACAAAGCTCCTATCTCTGCTGGTCCTGCAATCAGCAGGGAATTTCAAATCTAGTAACAAGGAGCTCTCAGGGAGGCCCAAAGAACATTGGGATGGGACCAGGTACTCTTCTGTTCTGGATGGGCCCTGAAGAGAAGAGGATGAAGATCTGCCAATAAAATGCATAACTTATCCCTTACAATTAAGGCAAGAGGACCTTGGAGAACAAAAAATCAAGGTGGCAATATCACTTTCCTTCCCCATTTATCTCCTACACAGTTCTAGTCTTCATCTCAGAATGCCTGACTCAGTCAGGTCACAGGAGCTCCCTATCTCAAAAACAATCCTATACTTCATACAGATTTTTTTTTTTTTTTAATTCTGCTGTCCTAGAAACAAATGAAAAAGCAGCTGATCAGCTTCATCAGGTCTGGAGAAGGCTTGAAGATCCAACATCCCATCTCCATCCTTCACCCCTAGAACAAGAATATTATCCAACATAAAAAGCAAGGAAAGAAAAGGGAACAAAAGGATTTTTAATGTAATCAAATGTGTCATGTGCCTAAAAAGTATTCTCCTATGTCATATACATGCATACAGAGATTGCTTTGTATTTGTTTTTTCCTTTTTGCCTGTCTCCAGAACAAACACTGCAATTTTACTCTCCCATAACTGTTTCTTGGCTCCTTCTACGCATTCCAGTCCAGCAGCATCACAGATTCACCATAGGAAGGACTTACTCCCTCAGCTGATGTAGTTCACTGCCAGACCAGCATTATGCTCTTTGTATGAGGGCTGGTTCTTTGGGGAAAGGCAGGGTGTAACATCCAGCAAAAGGAGAGACTCCGCCCTTCAGGATATAGGAAATATTAGCAGAAAGAATACGTATTTTCTGGCAGAGCTTAAGATCATACAAGATTCTCTAAGGGTGGGGAATCACCTCCTAATGACAACTCATTAGGTCACCTGAAGCAGTTTTTTATGGTTTATGTGCTTTGGGGTTTCTGTATTTTATTGCAAAAGGAAGTTTACAGTGGGAAGGTTTTGCTCAGCTACAGTTAGGGACAGGCCCAGACCAAAACCTCCTAATTACAGAATCCCAGATCTTGGAAATGCCCACACATGTATTCACACTTCAGACCCAATTTTCCACTACATAAGGACCAGTAATTGGGAGTTTTTAACACGTAAATATTTTAAAACCAACCAGCCACATAAACACAGAGACTGCAGAAGGAACAGCATGTTTCCATACAAACAATGCAGAAAAGATTTTTCAAAAGAATCAGCAGCACCCATTGGGATCCTAGGAGCCTGGATTCCTGAAGACAGCAAATGTGACACCCCTTTTCTCCTCACCTCTGTAACTATTTGCTTGCTGTTTACTTGGTGTTTTAGAAGTACTAAGCCACAAGATCCTGTCCTGTCAATTCTGTCACCTTTCATGTGATGACTGTCCCTCTTCCACATGATGATAACGACTTTGAAATTCACTTGGCATTTCAGCTCCCTTCCCGCTTCTCTCAACAGCTACACAAATGATGTCAACACATACAGAACAATAGCGAATCATGAGCTGATAAGCACAAAGTGCACAGGAGCCTGTTTCCACAGGGTGATCCCCAACAAGAGACTTGTGTGCATCAAAAAAATGTATAGAATCACTATTTCTCATGGAAATTAGGGAGCCAGAATTTATTGCTCTGTTCATGCTGAAGGTCCCAGGTGTTGCTAAGCACTGATGCAGATGGATCTTGCAAAACAGAAAGCTAAGCTAGGTAGACCCAAGCTGCCTCAAAGAGAAAACTGAACTGCCCCACATGTGTGTCTCAGTCGTCACAGTCACCAGGGCTGTCACCTTCTGCTGCGCCTGAAGGCAGGAGCAGGAGCACAGCCCAGCTCCCCACACCAAATACACATTATGTGACATTTGCACTACAGCCAGAGTTCCTCAAAGGCATACACTACCAAATAAATGTGTAATGATAGCTATTCACAGTCCTATACTTTCCCTACAGATCTAACCTAGGATAAAACACAACATATGGTTTTCTTCAGAGGTTTCTTGTTTTGTAGTTACCGCATCTTTTTCAGTGCAAAACTTGATTCAAATATTTCTCAAACAAACAAAACAAAACACCCACAACAACAACAAAAAAACCCCACAACAAAACAATAGCAAAACACAGCACAAATAAAAACCCAATGTTATTTTTGTGGTGCCAGTTTCATATTATGGCACCTTAGAATCCTGTGACTGTCGCCTAATACCGTGACATAAAATAAAAATTGTGACAAGTCTGTAGCCAAAGAAAAGTCTCACCAAGGCAATAAACTCCTGCCACACTATCTTTGGCAGTGGAGATATCCTTGCCTTTCACTGCTTCAGCCTATTCCCAGAGTCCTTTTGTAGAGCGTTGTTTTAAAATCAGGTTCATTCAGTGACCAGATTTACAGCACAAGTGGAAAAACCATGCCAAGGGTCCCTTCAGTCCTGCTCCCTAAGCACTGCTTAATGCCTGTCCCCCCTTTATTTTTTAACTTTTCTTTCTTTTAATAAGCAGTTTTCTGTCATGATCACACCTATCTGTCAGCCATTAATAGCCAGTGGTGGACAGTTAACAATGGCACTTCAAATACCAGGGCCACATCGGCTGCTGCTTCAATTTTACAACTCTCTAAAATAGGAATAAATGCAACTCAAGTGTGCAAGGAAGCTTTTATATAAATATTAATAAACTGAATTTGAGAGCTTTGAAAATTTGATAGTGCCAGTGAAATCCTGCTACTATAAAGACAACCAGACTTTGCTCCCTTTTACATACTAAATCATTTTGAAACCTGTTTGCTGACTGTTTTTATAGTTACTGTAAAGTGAGAAAACTTCCAAATTCACACTGCCCCAAGTATTTTTTACCACAGAGAATCTTACTGCAATTAGTCTGGTTTGTAATGGAAAACAGATGAAAGAAGAAATTAAATCAAAACCTTGCCTCATATCTAAGGTGTTTTCATGCCATGCATCCCAAGATGTTTTCCCAAAACCAACAACATTAAATTAAAAGCTCAAATATTTTTACCAGACCCAACAAATGCAGATTAAACTGATATTTAAATGGAAAGTGAAAAGATTTTTCCTTCTCCTCACCTGCCAAGTCTTCAAAGTTCAGGGCTCTGTGTTTCTCTTTCAACACTTAGCAGCAGAAACACCTAGAGTTGAGTGGAGAGATTTCCTCCTCACACTGGCATTATTCATTATTTCTGAAGTGTCGACAAATGTCTTCAACACTACACAGCACACACAAACAGAGAGTCCCTGCTCCAACCAATTTACAGTCTGAGGCTGTTATCTTTGTTCTCTTTTGGTATATCATCACAAATTTCAACAGGGTACCAAATGAGCCCAATCCACCTTCCACCAGCAGTTTTCCACTGCTTTTAATAGGAGTTGAAACAGCCCCAGTCAGATTAAGTTATAGAATTAGCTATTGCAGGAGAGATCAATGGCATGTCTGCAAACAGCAAAAAACCTGATTCTCTACAGTTTTGTTTGAAATCAAGTGTATATTTGAATGTTTTCACACATAATACATTTTGAGAACTTAAAGAGCTCCCTTTTCACTGTGTCTTTCAACCTCAGCAGTGCTACAGATCAAGCAGCAGCAGGCAATTTCTGAACCAAGGCAGGCTGGCAGCTACAGTAACAGCTCCAGCTGGTGGAAGTTGGTGAAAGTTTTGGTTTATTTTGTGCTAAGCTTTCTGCCAGGACATTTCACACACTGGAAGTGTGTATTTTCTCTGACATTTCTGAGAGCTTCCAAGTGTTCCTGCAAATAGCCCCATAAATTTATTTCAAAATCAAATTGTGGCAATTTCTGCCTATCCAAACCTCTGCACTGAGTTATTATCCGTGTCTTCGCCCCAGCTGTACCCTGTGGAAGAGAATGCAGTCACACAGCCCTGTGCATTAACATACACAAAAGGCCCACACACCTATTTACACCCAAAAGGTGTACAAAGACAGCACCAACTGGAGATGTTGCCCTTCTGGCTTGTGCTCTAGCTGGGGCATGGATCCCTGTCAACCTTCCTGTGTAAACCAGACTGGATTTTAAATGTTGTCATAATTAATTATTTCAGTTCAAGCAGCATTTCAAACCACAAGTGAAACACATTCCAGCTAAAGGCAGGAGGGACATTACTGGGAAAAGATTGGGAAAAAAAGCATCTTAAACCCACAGCTACCACATGTCCTGGTTACTACTGATTCACACCATGCCAAAGCTCAGCACCAGCACAGCCAAATGCCAAATGCCACAGCTCACAACAGCCTGACCCCACCACTCCAGAAACCACGCTGAGTGCAGACAAAGACGATGTGAAATGACTGAGAAAACTTCCCAGTTCTCAGAGCATCTTCAGAGTCACATGCCAGCAGAGTCCCCCCACCCAAAGCCCTCTCCAGGCTACCTGGTGCCATCTTCTGGTAGAGAGGGATCCAGAAGGGCTTCCTTGCTTCCAGCACTTGGCTGACCTGTTCTCCCTTCCAACCAGGACACGGCCAGTAACTGCTGTGGACATCCAGGCAAGGTGCCACGTGTTCCTCTCCTTCTGTCCTCCAGCTTACAAGTGCTTCTTGCAGTTATCCCTGCTTACAACCAGTACTTTCCTGATTTGCTCAGAAATGTCCTCCTCCCTCCAAGATGAGAAGTCCAAGGGGTTTCCATCCTCTTCCTCAACTGCTTTGCTCAGTCACTCAGCCACTGTGGAAAGCAGAAATGAGATCATGAGACTTGTGTGCAATGGAACAGACAACTTGTTTGCCATAAGATGTGAAAGTACACCACAAAAGTTTGCTCTGACAATTCTTATGTTCAGCTCAAACGAATTGCTCTCTGATCCTTTTTAATGGCTCTTTTTTCCATCTATTTCACTGATATTTCCAAAAGCTCTGAAACAAACACAGGCATAAATAGCTTTCATCAGAAAGTATTCAGTCTACTTATCTACAAACACTGCTTGGGGGTTTAATAAGGTAACTGACTGTCTAGAGTGCATCAAAATACTGAATTTCCTGAACAAAGCTTTTTAGTACTTATTAAAGTTTTAGCTTGTACTTAACTTCCATCTTTTGAAAAGCTTTCATAGTTTCTTTCTCTGATAGAGCATCACCCCATTGATTACACACCTCAGGAAGAGATGACAGGACCAAACACACTGCTCACCTGTATTCAGTGTGTCATTCAAGATCATCTCTTTCCATCCTAAACAGTCTGTTTATTGTGGAACCACTCTGGGATACAAGCCTGGTATCAGATTGGTCATTTGGATAAGAAAGGGGGTTTTTGCCACATCTTTCAGATGGAAATTGAGTGGAAATTGAGGAAATTTCCAAGATGCATTAGGTTTAGGTTATTGTGAAAATGGGATCCACTGTGAAAGTTACATGCAAGCTTAGTTTCTGAATGATTATAAAATTTTGGATACCCAGGTTGAAAGCACAAGTCCAAATTTTATATAGAAGCTGCCTTCAGCTTGAAGGAAATAAGAACTCTCAGGGAATGAAAGAATAGCTGATTTCCTTTATAAACCCTGAAAAATCTTTGGGGAGAAGAGATATGGTCTACACTTTCAACATCTAGAAATAACCTTCTCTTGCTCCCTGTCTCCTGCCTTCCACTTGCCCATTTCCCATAAAGGTCGTTTCCAAACACAATTGATTTGAAAACTCAGATAATTCTGTTAAAATTGCTGACTGTGTACTTGGCACCCTGAGCCAGATTGGGACAATCCCCTCAGGTCCTTTTTCCAGCTAATTTATAGCAATTTTTGTTGAGACAAGGAGTTATGGTCTGTAAAAGGCTTGCTGTCATCCTCTCATAAAACCCCAGCACCCTGTCAGAGGAGGGACAGAGCCTGGGAAGAAAGTTTCAGCAGTGATCAGCTGGTTTCCAGATGGGTGGCCTTCTACACACTGTCCAACCCCTTGGGTCCAATAAACCAGCCCTGATTTTGCACTTTAAAAAAACAAAGATACAAACCCTCCTCTACTCTCCAATAGGGTTTTATAAACACGCTCCCAGTCTCTGTGTCAAATTTATTAGGAAGAAATTCATTCTGCTGTCTCCCTCTTTGCATGCATGTGTTCAGCCCCTTTTGCTCCAGTTTCTCACTTTTACGTGGGGTGGAGAGACTTGCATCATGATTTACACCCTTCTGGGTTGTTTTCCCATCAGAAATAAAGAAAGGACTCAACAAGTCAGAAAGCTGACGGATGGGCCTCCAAGGTATAAAACCACCCACATGAGGCAATGTTTGTTCTCAGTCTGGCATAAATTCTCCTCTTGTTCTGTCCTCTCCACCTTAGTAAACCAGAAGAGCACATGATTCAAGAGGTACAAGGCTGATGAGCACTGCCAGTAGTGAGAAAATGGCCCTGTCCTGAGCAGGAGAGCATCCTGCCTCTGGAACAGCCACTGTACCAATGCTGCTGCTCAGGGGTCTGGGTCCGCCTCAGCACAGAAACCAGATTCCCTGCACCTACAGACCTTCAGTTCCCTTCTCACTCCCTGCACCTACAGACCTTCAGTTCCCTTCTCACTCCCTGCACCTACAGATCTTCAGTTCCCTTCTAAGTAGAGAAATCTGTACCAGCTTCTAGACAACTATTTATTCAGCTAATGTCTGTTTACATTAATTGTTGCATGCATAATTTTGCCTGTATTTAGCCCAAATTCCCCTTTTATTTTCAGCTCATTACTCTTGCTGGCATCACTGACTTCAGCAGTGCAAAGATTTCACAATTGGCATTAACCTGAAGGGAGCCAGAAATGGCTGTTGTCACTCTCTTGCCTGGTAGGTGTCTCAGAGCCAATATTCAGGCTTTGGACTCTCTATGCACACATGCAACTTCAAAGCCAATTTTATTCTTCTCTAAATTCAGTCCAGAAACACTAGTACTTCTACACAGGAACCATTAGGACTGTTCTCTCAACTGTCCTATCAAGATGATGACCCTGATTATAACATGCTCAAAGACTTCCAAAGAGTGCAAAAATAGAAAACATAATTGTAGGGGGAGACTGATTGTCTTCACAAAGAGTGAGTAAATGTCATATTTAATCAAGATGTCGAACTAAATTTTTAGGCATCATAAATGTCTGCTCACTAAAACACATAATTATGGATGATCCTGGAATTTGAGAATGTAGGCTTTGTACTGAGGAAATTAGTAGAAACTATGCTAAGGAACAGACTTAATTGTAAATACGTGATAATGATAGCACCGATCCCTTAGAGCTCTCTGAAGGATTCACTGTGTGTATGGGTAAGAGTGAGCCAGCTGACATTGTGTAAATATATTCTTTTTTAAAAAAACCCCAACCTTTTATGAAGGTCCCTTACAGAAGTTTCATAACGGTGTGAGAAGCAGACAATTGATAACTCCCATCATTTCTCTGATGTACCTATTAGAAGAAAAATCCAGATTTGCTTGCCATGACTTGCAACCCCCTGAAGGCTATGACCAGCTTCCCATGGACTTTGCCATGGCCAGGATTTCACTCTCAGGTATAACTAAACCTTAAAGAAAAACATGTCCAACAAACAATTACAGCATTTTTCATCAACACAAATAAACATCAACCTCAGCAGCACAGACAATGTTTTTTAGAACAAGGAATTTTCAGTGGGAGCCAACAGAAATCTCATGGTGTAGGATCAGGGTTATTATTACTTTTTTAGAGGTATAAAGTTCCCTCATTAGGTGCACTGAAAACCAGAGCTCCTTTGCAAAGAAAGAATGCTTCACATCCACTATTAATAAGCTTTCACTGCTCAGGACAGCCACAAAAAGTTAATATCAATCTTTCCTGTGAAGCTCTGCCCATCTGCAGCATTTGGCAGAGATTTTAAAGTACAGTAGACTTGAGTTTTCCAGGGAGCAGCCATCATTCCTGTGCTCCCTCTAGAGTGACTACTGGAAGCCAAAAGCATTTAAGCAAAGCTAGATAAAATCAGCAGTGCCCAATGTGGGTTCCTTCTGGTTTCCTGCAAGTAAACAGACATGTTTACAAGGGGCTGTACATTCACATCAATCATAAGGTGACTTTGTTTACAGTAGAGGAATTTCCTGCAGGCTTTTGCTGTCCTGGTTTCTTTCTCTTTGTATTTACTTTTGTTCAAATGCAATTTTAAAAAGCCATAGGTACCCCAGCTCAATTCAAAACGTGACACACTGAAATCTGAAGCAGGCTATAATTCATGCCCAGATTTAGTTGCTCTTTTTCTTGTTTGTTTGTTTAAGCTAACACACGCCTCTGCATTAAAAAGCCACTTTTCTCTACCCATCCAATTCATCTACACCTGGAAAAGGGCAGCCTTAATTTATCACCCCATAAAGAAGTGCTTTTCTCATCAAACCTACAAAACAGCAGAAGCCCACCTCATACAGGGATCAGGCTTGTATTCAGGCATCTAAGAGACAGATTCCTCAGAGGAATTAAAGTAAAAATGTTAGTGAATGCAACTGAAAGACTGGTGTTAATAGCTCTTGAGCAGCTGGGATTAAGGACTTCTGCTGCCATGAATCAGTGAACTATTTCTCCACCACTTCACTGAATTAAAAATTTACTTTAGTGGGGATTTAATTTGAAGAAACACTAGAGAATTTGGCTGCAAAGTTCAGAACTTGGACAGGGAACCATGTTGGTTGTTCTGAGATACACATATGCTTTGATAAAAAGTCATGAACCAAAAGTTCACTCTGCTTAAGCTACTGGATAGGAAAAGGCTGCAGCAGTCAGGCAGACATCACACCTGCTATGATGGCACAGATCCTACAGTTGCTCCAGCCCCCCCTGAAATGATGTGCCCCCTCCAGCCCCCCCTGAAGTGATGTGCTCACTCCAGCCCCCCCTGAAGTGATGTGCTCACTCCAGACCCCCCTGAAGTGATGTGCTCACTCCAGCACCCCCTGATGTGATGTGCTCACTCCAGCCTTCTCTGCCTGAGCTGTTTGCTCTCCATTCTGCTGCATGGATCAACCACAATTTAGGTCACTCTGAATTATTATCCCTGAGTGCAAGTACACACTACAAGGTCAAACAGAGGAAGGGCCAGGAAAGGACACTCCTTTAACACCCAGGTTTTAGGAGGCAAGGTGCATCTAATCCCCAAAAGTTACAGAACAGAGATGCACAAGAATATGAAGTGCAGAGACAGAGATTTGCCAAGAAGGAAGCAGATTGGTGTTTATGAGTGGCAGAAGAGGGAAGCAGCTCCTCTGTTTGCTACTGAGAGGCTCAGTTGCACAAATGGGAGCAGGGCCCACATGAATATAAGACTTCTGGAATTTCTTTTCAGTAGTTTCCAATGCACAAGCCATGATTCAGTATAAAAATCAGCCTAGTACAGGCTCTCTTTGTTAGCATCTGTTAGCAAGAATGTCAGCTAATCAATACTTTTTTATTGCCAGATACCTACAGGGCTGGAATAGACACTATTTCTGACATTATTTTCAGTGTTCTTTTCGCACCTCATTTTCCTGGAAGCTGTTTTCCTTCACCTTGTGTGGCATCATTATTCATCTTCACCAATGCTTATCTACCTCCATAAATTTGCAAAAGGCCATCCAGGGAGCTGAGTCCCTCTGGACAGGCTACCAAACCCATGCAGCCAACTGTCTCCTCCTCACCACTTCATGCTGTCACACTGTCACCTGCACTTGGGCTGGCCTTTGGCCCTTCACGGTGGTGGGGACCCTTGTAGGTGTCTTGCAATGTCCCCATGGAGCAGTTTCCCTGCTGTAGGTGATAAGTGGGAACAGCCAGGACTTGGCAATACACAACAAAAAAAATCTCCCCAAACCTGTAATCCAATTTACAAGCAGCTCCTCGTACCACACTTGTGTGTCACAGGTGAATAGAGCCATGAGCTATATCTGTTAGCAGCTCCTGCTGCAACCACAGACTTCTGCAGAACTATTTGGCACCCT
The DNA here is from genome assembly GCA_013399915.1 of Illadopsis cleaveri. Lineage (NCBI taxonomy): Eukaryota > Metazoa > Chordata > Aves > Passeriformes > Timaliidae > Illadopsis > Illadopsis cleaveri. Next base: position 760,424 of record VXBB01012967.1, read on the forward strand.
GGAGAATACGTTAGCAAGCCTGGAACTGCCTCCTGGAAACTTCCCAGCCCCTCTGTTTGCTTCTCCAGACAGTCAGTCACCTCTTCTCCCATTCCAGGTATCTGCATTTTTCTCTCTCGTGCACTGGCAGAGCCCTGGGCTCCTCAGTGCTTTGTGCTTTTGAGGAATCCTGGCTGCACACACACAGGGCAGAGATAAACTGGCACATGGTGCTTTTCTGTTCCACAAGTGCTGTGTCCCAGGGGGATGAGCAGCATGGAGAGCAGGACACTCTGAACCAGCTGGGGAGCCCTGTAACCGCTTCCTGCTGACCTCTTGGCAAGTCACTGATCTCTCAGGGTCCTGTCCTGCACCTCAGCTGTTGCACTGTCAGAAACAGCACCTTAAAGGCACAAGCTCCAAGCTTGCCTTGCTTGCCTCTGCTCTGCCTTTCATTTTCCTTTGACATGAGGGCCAAGTCACAATCTTTGTGAAGCTGTGTCCCAACCGGGATGGAGAGGTTCTCCTGCAGCAAGGTAAAACATGCAGGGTTGTGACACCACAGGGGACACAGGAGGAGACACCACCAACATTTTCCAAAGATGCCCATTGCCATCACAGAAGCTACAGAGAGCAAGATCTGTCTCTTGGCACATGCTGGTAAAACCAAGCACCCACCATACTGTGTCACCTTGCACTAATGCACCTCACTGCATAAATAACAGTTATTGGTGTATGGGCCATAGTCAGCAGAGTAAGTATCAAGCATATAGGTTATACCACCTCGAAGTCAGTGTCTGAAGGGAGTAAAATTAAGGTAAAATTCATCTACTCTCATTTCAAATCAAGTGAATAAGGCAATATCATTTAAAGGAAAGAGGACACAGAGAACTGTACCATGCACACTTTGGGAAACACATCAATATCAATGGTATCTTGGAATAATATATTTAAGAGAATTATTTTAATTCTGAATACTGTCTTGCCTCAGGACCAGTTTCTATTTGTCCCAAGACATGTTGAAACAATAAAGAACATTTTCTCACCAAGCCCCTGCAAAAAATTTTCTCTTAAGGGTTTAAAAAATTGGCAAAAAGCCTTCTGCAAGAAAAATAGAAATACTCTTTATTGCAAAATCATCAGACTCCCTCAAAATATGCACACAGTTCTTGGCAACTTTAAAAAGCTCACGTTTAAAACAAGATCCTTTTCTGGTAAATTTTCTTTAATTTTAGAAAGGGACAACATCAAGCAAAACTTCTCAGCATAGTACACAAACAGATGTTTTCTGTAAATACACTGATGAAGCACGTGCTGTATTTGACAGGTAGGCTGTGATATGTTTGTTTAGCTGAAGGACAATGAGATTCTGGAGCCTCTACATGCTAATACAGGATCATCAGGTATTTTGACAGTTTAGAAATAACCAGGACATCACAATAAACACCCAAGTGTTTGCCATTTGCCTTACATTAACTGGCTTAATAAGTCATCGGAATAAACGTGCATGTACATAAATTTCAGGTGAACTGATCAAAATGAAGAGCTACCTTGCATCATGTCTGGCTGCAGCTTTAAAATCTTCAAAAGAAACTGGCTGAAGTACAAGAAAAGAGGCTTACTTCTTCTGTGAAGCTCTTTAGAGCAGTATCTGCCACCCAGAAGATACTGAGGAAGAAGAAACACATCCCTACCATCCCATGTCCCAACATTTTGGATGGAAACACTAGGTGGTAGCCTGAAATTCATCACACTTCAGATGGAAAAGCGTGAGTTACATCAAGTTCTTTCTTAAATGACTCTTTTGCTGTAGAGAAGACCATAATGGCTGTTGAGAAATATGCAGGGGCATTATGGAATAGCAAAGGGTACAAGGACTTGCTGTGGGTCTCTTGGGCAGTGCCTGCCACAGGAGCTCAGAGCTAGGCAGCAGTGGGAGGAGAAAGAAAATTAATTTCACTGCATCAAACAAAAGACCCTGCAGTTATTACCATCCTGAGGCATCCCTCACACAGAGTGGGCTCACTGCAGAAAAATAAAAAGCAGCACAGTGAACTGACTCCCTTTGCATCATGTACTCAAAGCCTACACAGAAAACACAGACAAAGCCTCAACAGTTTGCAGGTTTCCAGAGGCACCCTGCATGCCAAGAGGAGGGGGTTCATCTGTCTTTTAGACAGGTACAATGTGCACTAGGGATAGGGGTAACAGGGAAGAAAACTTACTGAACTCAAAGCAATGAAGTCACTGAGGAGTGGCTTCCTTGTCCTTGCACCCCACGTGAGGATAAACAAAGTCTCTTCCTCCCTTTACTCACAAGTACCCCAGTGAGCCTGGGTCACTTATTTCATCAGAAAAAGCACAACCTATGCCATGAAGACAAATGAGCTACAACTGGAGGTGGTTTTCATGTTTAAAGCACAGTGGGCAGCAGTAGACACCTACATACTCAGTATTTCTCCTCCCTGTAAGAAAAGGGTTTCTACAACTTTTTAAGAAAGGCAGAGGAATCCTCAGCATTCCAATCTCCTTGTCATTGTTCACGGTGAATATTTGCGTAACAAATCCTGCATACCTGAAATTTCCTTACCCAGGCTGTGTGCATGCTCACACCTGACAGCAGTTCTGCTGCATTTGCAGCCACAGAGATTGCTTGGCAAACATCAGAGATAGAGCAGCAAGCTCAGCTATCGTTCTGTTGTAAGCAATCCAATCAATTCTAATGTAAAATTTAGTCAAGTGTTCTTTCTTTCCCCATTCTGCTACTGATTAAAAGTTGTAACAAGCTTCACAGACCTCCCACCCCTCCCCATTTAGTAAAACCATTTGTCTAATACACTGGGGGGTGTGGCATAACCATTTGCACTGTCCTTCAGCATCAATTCAGAAAAGTGTTTCAGCATATGATTAAGGTCCTCTGAGTACAACACCAAAGCTAAGCAAATGCCCAAGGACACTGCTGACCTGGCTGTACCAGTGAATCAAGATTTTTAGCTGTCAGGCTTTGAATGAGCATCTTGCTGGTGCACCCTTGTCTCAGGGCATGGGCAGCAAACAGAAAGCAGCACTAGGGCAAAACAGTGCTGATGAGCACAAAAGAATAGTATTAGAGCTAGAAAGGAAACACTTAAAGATTCAAATCACAGGATGAAATGTAGGTAGCAAGAGACATCACAGCTAACAGAAAATGTTTTAAAGCCTCCTCAGTATCAAGACAATTGGACCAGATGATTCACTACGGTCCCTTCCAACCCAAATAATTCTGTGATTCTGAGAGAGTGAGAAAAGAAAGTGCTGGTGGCTTGCTCACCTTCTCTCAGGTCAGTGATCCCTGAGCTCAGAAGGAAAACTGGAGTGGAGCAGGGAACAACCAGTCCAGGGTGCTTCTGACCCTCACATCCAGCTGTCCTCCTGCCACACAGACAAGCTGATGTGCTCTAAGGCACAGTGGAGCACAATTCAGAGGCAGTGTTGGACTCCTGGGGGCAGAAGAGGATCACTTGTGCTGTGCTGCCAACCACCCCTGGGATCCCCTCCAGAGCTCTGCTTACCCTGTGGGACTAAGAAACTCATGTCTCTGGGCCCCCCCACAATTCTGTGTTTTGGGGTGGTATGCCCTAGGAGAGCACACACCTGCAAATACACTCCTCCAGGTGGCAAACAGAACAGGAAAGTGGATCTCCACTAGAAAGCAAAGAACCTCCTGATAATAAGCTGTGACTGAAGTGAAATTCTCTTTATGCAAAGCCATGTGATATCCAAAACCAACCTAACTGTCCTTCATTTTGATCTTTACCAGGAATTATTAGCACCCCTCCAGGAGAAAATCCACCTCCTGTATTCTGTTTCCAGCTGGCTCCAATTCACTCATGTTCTAAATGTCCCACTGGATTCTTCTAACATTTTATAAGGTGTCAGCTTAAATTCCTGTAATCCATGGCCCCAACTAGGGCTATTAGCATATGGTATGAAAAACAATATTTGGGAACAGGAGAGCCAAACTGTGAAAGTGCAGTCTCTAAATATGGCTGCAGCTTCAGAATGGAGTTTGCAAATGTCCAGAGATTGGGCTGCTCTCATGTAATGCAGGTCACTTAGACTCCAAATCTCCTGACCTGATCACATGTGTTGGAGCTTGAAAGAAGCAGGGAGAAGGGGAATATGTGGAGCTACAAAAAGCCTCCATTTGCAACACTGCCAGTGTACATTTATCTTGAATATGTCTCCAACAGGAGAAAATCAAAAGATACAATCTCCTGTGTCTGCTTGGCTCAGGACATAATAAAAAGTGGCAAAATTTCTCTCTGTTAATACAGACCATTAAGTTTTTTGTCCCAAGAAAATGGAGGACTCCCTGCTATGTAAATGCTTGTTTCTAATAGCAATTGGTCAGCTAAAAGATGAGGGATTGATTGAAGAATTATTTTGTGAAATCTGATGCCTTCTTTTCTGTTGGGCGCACCTGAGGGCCAGCTGGCTGGTACCTTAACTCTTCTCTACCTAAGCATCTTGACAAATGGGTTTTTAAACAGCTCTAGTCCCCCTGGAGAGGGATTTTCTACAAGAGCATGCAGTGATAGGACAAGAGGGCATGGCTCTGAACTGAGAGGGCATGTGTAAATTAGACATTAGAAAGAAATTCTTCCCCAAGAGCATGATGAGGCACTGGCACAGGCTGCCCAGGGAGCTGTGGCTGGTCCATCCCTGGAAGTGATCAGGGTTAGGTGAGATGGGGCTTGGAGCAACGTGGTCTAGTGAAAGGTCTAACCCCATGGCAGAGGGGTTAGAACCAGATGGTCTTTCAGGCCCAGTCCAACCCAAACCTTTCCATGACTCTGTGATAATAAATCAGGAAACCTTGTCTCAATTAGTATCTCTCCAAATTGGAGGGGAATGAGAATAGGGAGGAAGTTTAAGTCTTGGAGAAGATCCAGTTATTACACAGTGAGTGTAACAGAACAGAGTGAGAACTAGATAAAGCTAATAATGAAGTAATCATTAATAACAAATCTGTCATACCCTAACAACAAAACGTCTGCTAGCAGCCTCAGTTTACAATGCCACATGTACAAGCCCCTTCCACATGTCAGATTTTGATTTCTTCTCTAAGTCACATTCAAATACAGTGGGCCCTGAAATTACCTCATCCCAAAGGAAACCACAACTTTAAAGTGCAAGCCATGAATATCCCCATGGCCACAGTGATTCTCAGCAGCATTTGACATTACCCAAGGTCATTTATTCACCAGCTAGTGAGGGATCGTTAGTGACCTATAAGTGCAAGTCTGTTACAAACCTGTAGGTCTTAAATGAGCTAACAGCACATACTGTCTCCAGCCTTTTAGGGTAAGTGTGAAGATGCCTCTTAGATCAGATCCTCAAGATAGCCTGGGGATACTGATGCATTCAGGTTTGAAATTCATGCCAAAACAACCCCAAATAAAAATGCTGTGAGAAGAATCCAGTGTCAGGGTGTCTAGTTGGGAAATGGGAGTGCCAAACCCACTTATTTTGCTGGGAACACAGTTTTTAGAAATTGCAGGCCTATTTAAGGGGTGTATGTGGGACACTACAGAAACACTCTTATTACCAAACAGTAGAGAACTAGTAAACGTTTCAAGTAGAATGAACTTAAGCTTATCTCCATTTTTTGTTGTTGTTGGGAGTAACATGCTACAGTGATCTTTATTGATACATAATCCCAGAGTATCCTGGATTGCACCTTTATACTCTCGTGTGTGGTTATTGATGAGCAGTATTGTATGTGCAGTTCTTCCCATCTGGGTGCAAAATCTGCACTTGCTATATTTGGAAGCTGAGTAGGAAGCCAGTTGGCATCTCCCCTCCTTGCCCTCACAGGATGCCCCTTTATAGCCCAGCAATCACCAAGCTCTAGGTGATACCTTTAACCAGTCACTCATCTTGACTCAAGTGTTTGTAAAGGTTCCCATTAGCCCATTTTCCTCTGTTTCACACCACCAGTATTTAAGCTTCCATTAAACTGAACCAAGGAGACATTCAAACATGACAGATCATCTCAGGACACTTTATATTTAGAAATCAGCCTCAGGCTACAACAGTTCCTGAGATTCCTACCTCCCTTCCCAAGTTTATAATGTGCACCCTATGAACCACTTTAATTTCAAATTAGCACTGTATAGTCCTCAAAAGCCACAGAGAAGAATGAGGCTTCCACTGAGCCAAAAACCCCAGAAATGTCAGGAAAACATGGCCCTAACCATAGATAAAATCCAGAGATGTTCTGGTCATTGGAAAGTTGTTCTCACAAATACTTAGGTCTTCCCCCCACCCCACACATTTTATAATTAGTTGCTTGCTTTTATTTAACACAATACTTTTCTCACACACTGCCTTCAAAGTTACCGTACTCCGGGGTCTAACGTGAGCTGGCAAAAGATAAACACAAGCTGCCTACAAGATAAATCTAGAGAGGAACACACTCCAGAGTAAAATCCTCCACTGCATCTGTTCCCTTCACATGAACAACTGCTGCAATCTGGTATTTCTGTTCCAAGATATTTATGTGTTTCATACACCAGTGGGAAGCGATTAGGGAAAGCAGTCCCGACGCTGCAAAGCGCTCACCAGCTGAACCGTGCGTGTGTGGGACGATCAGCTGTCAGTCTGAATCCACATGGATTTTGTTACCTGTTGCCCCTGTGCAACACAGTAATCAATATTAAGGGATTACACTCTAAGAGCATGAGTGGGGTTCAGTTTTCTCTAAGTGACCCAAGCACATGCTCAACGTGTTTGTATGAGGAGATCAAGTGAAAGATCCATTAGACAATAAAGCAGCACAAGCCCACGTTCCTGGGGGCTGAAATCAAGGGCACATTTTCAAGTACTGAGTAGGCTAAAGAAACTTGATGCCATCTGAAACACCCCTCATCCAGTGTGTGCTGGCTGGATAGAAAATTCTTATTATCTTCTTATCCTGCTTTGTTCCTTGCTAGGCTTCTGTGGCCTTGATAATAAAACAGCAAAGTAACATCCCAGTCAGAAAAACTAAAGTGCCACCCCATGTTTTCTTTATGAAGTGCTTCATGGATTTGCCTCCAGTAGCTTTTCATAGAAGCTAAGGATATTCATGGGGAGAGGCGTAGCGAAACAAATCTGTGTCTGGAAAAGTTCATATGCTCCTTACTTGTTGTAACCTGAAGCCATTGCCTTCTTTATTCACTCTCCTTTTTTTTTTTTTTTTTTTTTTTTTTTTTTTTTTTTTTTTTTTTTTTTAATTACTGGTACATATTTGAGAGCTGAGCCAAAATGATATAAGAAGGAATCCTGCTGTGGCTTTGCTGATTACTTGAACGGGTCCTTTGACGGCAATAAACATGTGTGCTGATAGCAGAGTATAAGACAATTTCAAATCAGGCCATAAAACAGGAAAAACAGATGACTGCTGAAAAAAAAAATCCTAATGTGAGTGCATGTGGTGGTCTAGCATTGCAGTGTAACCCCAGGTGCTCTGGTAACTCCTTCTTGCCAAGGAAGCTGCAGTGCTCTAAAAACTTTCATGAGCTAAACACTGCAACATCCCAAGGAAACAGGGAGATATCCTTCACTCTGCAATCTGGTAGACAGCTGATGTCTGCTCCCACCCCTGTGGGGCTGGGGACTGTGATCCCAGCAGGACCACACGGTGCTCATCCAGGGAGCCATTGACAGCACTGGGACTAAACCTGCAAATCCCAGCCCTTTCCCTAACCAGGAACACAGTCCTTCCTCCAAGATGAAGGAAGAAAATAGACAAAGTTAAGTTGATAGGCTTATCTGATGACAGATGCAGTGCTGAATTTCCACATTAGACAGTGAAAATAAAGACTTAATAATTTCTCTATTAAATGCACAAAAAGATGAATAATGCATTTCTTTTAGTAAATGTTTAAAGCATAGTCACAGAGCATTATACCTGAGTACTCAATTTTATGATTTTGTCTCCAAACCCATAACACTATTATTAATTTATCATAACTTGTTGGGTTGCTGTTTCCTTTAAATTTGCCTCCTATTTCTGAGACTTCCATCTTGTTTTCCAGCTATTAATTTTTTCCTATGACAAGGTTAGTAAATGCCTTGGTTTTCAAATGCTGAGATTCCCCATTAATTACATACATGGCTCTAGGAAGTACATCAAATATCACATAACTTGGCATTCTTACCATGTTTCATGTTCAAAGCACTTACCAAAAGTCAGTTAATGGGTCCTGCTAGCACTGCTGTATTTGGAGTTAGTGCAAAATGATTACTCTGAGCAGGACTTGGGACCCTGAGAAGGCTCTTTGTAGGATCAGGCCCCAAGCAAGATTTCTCAGGGTCATTGGAGGACTCATAACTGGGATTACAGGTTTGAATTCCTCCTGTCCCAAAAGCACACTTCTCTTATTAAAGATTTTAGCACTCAGAGTCTCATCCACTCCTAGGTAATCTTTGCTTAGTTTGTTACTAACATCCACCTCTAGCCAACCTCACAGTAATATAGCAGTATAGAACATCAATAAAAACAATGCACAAAAAAGGTTTTTAATGAAATACCACACTTCTCTGTAAGATGTGGGAAGTAACAAAGCACAACATGGCAGCTCTTGTTTCCACACCTGCCTTTCTTTCCCATCCACTCACCCACAATTTCAACAGAAGTGTTTATCTGAAGAAAGAAAAATTAAAAGCTACTAGGTAAGAGATGCACCCTGGGGATTCAGAGGGCCCTGATCTAGGAACAGGGAAGGTCTCATTACACCTGGAGTGCCCTTTTTCCTTTCACTGCTAAATCCCACTCTTGGGCATCCCTTCTGGAAGGCTTTCTGAGGTTGGTAGTGTTTGCACTGCTTTGAAATGCAAGTCTCCCCGCTTTGTTTGTTTTCGAAATGGTTTGAAAGGGAGGAGCAGACGTCCTTGGCTACTAAAGCTGAGCTTTCCCAAAACACAAGCTGCTGCTCTTTGTTTGCTTCTCGTTAATTAGCTGTGTGTCTAATTAGTGACAGGTTCCCTTTGGCTTTCCTGAAACCAAAGCCGCCCCATGTCAGTAGAGGTCCATCAGGGGACTTGTCAGTGACCGAATGGTTTCCAGCTGCTCTGGGGCTCTCCTCAGGAGCACGGTGCACACACACTGCCACTCACCCCGAGGGACTGCTGATAGCCCTGACAAAGGAGATACCAGTCCCTTTATCTGCACTGAACCCCTGATTTCAGGCAGGTCCAATCTGTAATATCCTAATCCACATCACATCCTAATTCACCGTGGAGTCAGTTTCTCAGCAGGATAGGAAAGAGGGGCTCATTTTCTAACCCTCTGCTCTAATCCACTTTCCCTTCCCAGTGTTTTGCTCTGACACTTTGGTCAAGATTCACCTCAGTTACTGCAGTCCAATAACACTAAGTTCACCCAAGGGTGAAAACTACTTTTCAGCTGCACAGTGCATCACTCAGCTTTCAGGGCACTCACCATAGGATACTGTTATTGCAGTTTGTTTATTTAAACTGAGGTGAGCTTGGCCTATTACCAGCTTTAAATTCACCTTTTTGGGGACTCACTGAAAAATCCCTTCAGCTGGTGTGAGAAAGAGGGAAGACACAGACCTGCACTATCCCAGGGGACCGCTGAGACTGTTTCTCCCCCACGAACACACTTCCTGCTCTTCTCTGCTCACTTCCCCCCTACGGGTTTCCATCAGCAGATCCCTAAAGAGAGAGGAGTTTATTTAATTCCCTACTGATGTCAGATCCTGTTGGTGCCAGAATGATTGATGGGCAAGCACCATGACTGACGGGAAGATGCGCTTTCAATTAGCACTGTGTGGGCCCCTTCCCTCTCCTGCTCTCTCTCCCCAAAGTCCCTCTGGGGCTGTGCCCTCATTGCAGGGTTTCTCTTTGTACCAGAATTCTGTATTCCCTACCCTCTCTTACATCAGCACCACCATGTTACAAAAACATGGCTTATTTTAAACTGGGCAAAGTTGAGCATGGAATTGTCTTGGACATTAAACAACCCCCAAACCCATCAACCCCAGGCCACCAGAGAAGACATTTCTCCCAAAAGCCACAGGGTTCATAGCATTTTATTCAAAACCTCTCTGAAACCCAAGGTCTGTGATACATGGCAGATGACAGCTCCAGGGAGTCATGGAGCCAGGAGAAAAAGCATAATCTTTACATGGGCTTGACTCCTATTTTGCAATAACCACTCTAAGAATGGACTACATACAAAAACTGGGATTACTGCTATGAAACACTATCAATGCAAGGGAGATGAGAATTCATCCTATTTGATTTCTTGTTTCTGCAGAACTTGAAATATCTTAGCTCTTGCTCTCATTCTTGGTTAACAAATGCAACCCCTAGCACAGCCATTTGTGCAAATATGATGGCATAAGAACATCAAAAGAGCATTTTCATTTCACTTTTTCAAAGGTGATTTATTTGTGTTTCTTTCCAGGTTGCACTGAAAATAATACAGTTTCCTGGAAATATTTTCCTGCACCAAGATTTTCCATGAAGAACAAACAATACAATCTAAACATTGACAGCCCAGAAGACTGAAACCATTTTCCTGTGTTGGAGTTTTAGCAATAGCCAGATGTTGATGAACAGCAGGTGCCAACAGAAAACATCAGCTCTAAACTCACATGCTCTTCACCAGCCACGTCCAAAGCATGCAGCAAGGTTATTATTTCACTTCACACAGTAAAGGTGATCTAGTCAGTAACAATGGTGTGGAGACGAGAGAAATCAGGGCACTAATGAAGAACTCCACTATTCTGGGACAATTGACTCCAGAAATAAAAGCTTCAGGCTGAGAGTTGAAGTGAAACGTAGAGAGACTTTGCTGGTGATGTACTGGAGATATGAACACCTAAGACCTCCTCCTAAAGCTGCTCTGAGGAACTCATATGATACTAAATCATGGCCAGATAAACTCACCTTAAACCTAAATCCCCTATAGTTGGTTCTCTGTGCCCCATCCCTCCACCTGCAAATGGGGTTTGATCATTTCCAGCAGATCTACCCAGACCACATTACAAAGCTCACTACCTCCAACCCACTGGCTCTATATATTTCCAGAAGCACTGCTGTCTTTTGGAGTTTACAAAGCATCTTGAATTCAATTCTGGAAACACACATCTAGAGCTTGCCTAGAATTTCTATGTAATCAACAAATTTGAGATGAACACTTCTGTACTGGCTGGTACAAAGATTCCTTACTTACACAAACTAAACAGTGTGCCAGCAATTAAGTACAGTTACAAAATGATCTATCATTTCCAGCAATGAACCAAATCTTCCTTGTTTTAGACAGGCAACATAATTCAAAGTCAGTAACATTATGCTCACACTGTTTGAGGAAAAACACTCCAGAACACTGGAAAGAAATAGCTTCTGATAGAGATCCTTTCCCACATTTCCACATGGAAAAAGAAACCCCAAAGTATGTCTCTACTGCAGCTTTCCAGCTTCTGTTGTTTTTCTAGTTCATGTCAAAAAAATGCCACAGTCCACAGAAATGCATGAAAAAGAAATCAAGCACCTGACATACTTGGTTTAGGATTTAAGTGACATGTATAAGCAGACGTGTGAGACTTTCCTGTATGACTCATTGCTCATCCTTGGTCAACTACGACTAGAAAAACAACAGGAGGAATTAAAATGGGACAGAAAACCATGAAGGAACAAAAGCTGAGATATCAGTCAGCCTAACCCCAATCTCAGTTATAGCATGTGAACCTGGAATAAGTCTGCTAAAATCAGTGGTATTCTTCCAGACCTACAGACATGAAACAGAGATGAGGGGGTAGTTCTGACAAAAAATCAGAAGATGTGCAGTATCATCACTAGTTTCACTGCAGCTGGTGTAGTGCAACATAGCCCTCTGGCAGGGAGATGCTATAAACAGTTGAAGCCTGACAGAACTGGTTTGGACTCCAAAGGTTGAACTGCTTCTTATGGGTTGCACACTGAGGGATGGCAGGCTTGTCTACATACTGCCTGCTAAGCAGTCTGAAATGGAAAGGGAATCTGGCTTCACTCTCCACTGTTCATCTGTTAGGAAAAGAATTTCCAGGAAAAAATATATATATTTCTTCTTCACTTTCTATCAATTTCCCCTGCAATTACACATGGCTTAAATCTAGTGCAAAGGAGGGACCAGGGAACAGGGAAATAGGGTTATCTTTGGAGAAGCAACTTAATTGTGTGCAGTGTGGAGCCCGATCCTACATTAGAAAGTCCATACTACAAGGAGTTCAGCAGGCCATGAGGGAAATAAGAATTTGAGTTCTAACAAAAACAAGAAAAAAGGAATGTCTTTTTAGATACTCCATGCTTTCAAAATCAGGGCAAGAAGCCTATAAGGAATGCCATTAGTGCCAGCCACTGCAGCATGTCTGGCTTCAAAGCTGCCCTTGCAACACTACACATGTTTTTTCATCTGTGTCAATAGAAAAGAGCAGTAAGCAGTTCTAGCAGAGCTATGTTTTGATCAGATGTGGGATAGAGTTAGAAAAAGCCAAGTGCAGGCTAAGTAGGGAGCACTCACAGAGCCAGTACTAACTCCTAAGTAGCTTGTCTCTTGATCTAATAGAAATTCACACTGGGAAATGCTGCACCCTGATCCAGAGAGGTGTTCCCTGTGAAACACCTCCAGGATCACCTATAACATGAAGGAAACGAAAGGCAGAAGGATCTGCTCCAGCCACTGACCCTGCCAACAATATTTGTTTCAGCCACCGCAGCAGAGATGAGCGGGGCACAGTTGTGTCTGTGTGTACGAGCTCCGTGGGCAGGAAATAAGATTCAGAGAATCCTTTTGTGAAGCAGCCCCTTGGCCCATTCCCCCAGTCTGGGTGGATGTTTCGGCTGGGGACATTTCTATCCAAACGTCGGAGAAATCTGCCCCAGAGCAGGACGCCCCTTTTCCTCGCCCGCTGGCCGGTGGAAGCGGCAGAGCGAGCGCATCCCAAGGACCGTCTCCAGGTTACTGGTGCCCTCTGCCGACCAGCGGGAGGAGGAAGAGCCCGGTGGGATGGCGAGCGGAGAAAGATCCCAGGCCTTCGTCAGTCTGCGCGGAAAGGCCTCAAACACAACGTACAGACCATACTTTGGCATAAGAATCCCCTTCCCTCTCCCCAGTCTGGGTGGGTACCCCACGCAGCAACACATCTGCAAAGGGACGACATGGTCACTGTAAAATCATGTGCATGAAATGATTGAGGTTCACTCTGAACTTCAGCCCTCCAACCAGCAAAGGTATTTTGAGAACATCACCAGCATCTGCAGGTTTGTTTTCAAACAGTGAACACCCCCTCAGCACACTCTGAAGTGCATCAGCCCCTGCAGTCCTGCACCACAATGGGACAGGGGAAGTGCAGTGTGGCCCAGGAGCACTTTGTTTGTTCTGAGTGAAAGAGGGGATTATCTGAGTGGGGCTAGACAAGTGCCCTGAAGATTCAAGCGGTGTCCAGAGACAGCTGAAAACAAGCTGTACTGCAGCCACTCCGATGGCAAAAGATAAAGGGGATGATGGCTTAAAGAAAAGGGCTCATTGCACCGGAGAAATGGAGGGTAAATTGGTCTCTTTATTTCCTGCTCATGTCAGCTGGTGATGAATTAGGAAGAAAAGAAGAACCCTGACAAAGAGCTCCCATAGGCCAATCAGCAGGCTGAGAATTTGGGAGGTTCAGGTCTGCAGGGACCCCATGGCTGCCTTGTGGCATCTGCCCAGCTGTCTGTGGGCTTGGGGTTTGACTGCAGGGTGGGTGAAGAGGCCGGGGCTGCCTGGACTGCTGCTGTGACTGGCAGAACAGCTTCCCTCCCAAGGCTGATGAAGGGGCTGAGGAGAGAGGAAGAGGAGCTTTTTGCTGAAGTGTACCAGCCTCTTGTGGCAGAGCCAGCCAAGCAAGAGGAGTTGCTGAAACTTCGCCCCTGGCCTATCAGGGTTTTATACAGGACAGAACATAGCTCTCTTAGCACAGCTTCAGGAGGGGCAACACACAGGTTTCATGCCCCACCAGCTCTGAAGAACAAGCACTTGCTGGCAACCCTTCAGGTCCAGCCTGTCCCTGTACCCAACAGCCCAGGAGCAGCCAGAGCAGGCTCAGAGCACCTGTGCTAGAGGGTTGTGCAAACCCCTAAAGCCACATTACTGTTTGCCACACAGAAAAGGGTGAATCAGCCCTTCCAGATTGATTTGCTACCCTCCAGCTTATGACAGATTCAGCCCTTGGCCACTCATAGCAATTTTATATCCACTTTGTTTGTTAGGGTGTCACTGGGCTGAAGGAGCCTTTTCCCTGATCTGTCTTTAAGTCAGCCAACTTCAGTAAGAGCCCTACTTCCTCATCTGCCTCAGTGCATGTAAGTGTGCATCATTCACTGCATCCCACACTTTAGGTGCCAAAGAAGAGCACTGGCCTTGGCATGTGCTCTGCAGGCCCAGGAGGTATGCACTGAACACACCTGCTTTCAGGCTGTGGGAACAACCCTCCCAGGTCTCCATTAGAGAAGGCGATGACAGTTGCACTTATACAGGTGACTAGGTTTCACCCATAAGAGACAGGCAGAAGGATGCTTTAACCAAGAGCACACCAAAGCAATGCACCTTCTCTTGGCTAACCCCTGCCCTCCTGGTCCTTGCCATCCACAGGGAGCTATGGGTGTTCCCTGAGGTAGAGCAACCAGTCAAAAAAACAAAAGCTTGGCTCAGAGCAAGAGCCAGAACTTGCAATAAACTGTTCTTTATAAAAGCACTTTCCCGCACGTTTTCCCTTTGGTGGCACTGCAGCACCTCCCCTTCCCAGGTGCCCTCTCCTGGACTGGACCTCAATTAACTCACAGCCTCAGGCTATAAATCAAGTCAATAAAAGGGGCGGTAAAATAAACATGAACAGATCTTCCCCTTTCCATTCAAACGTACTGAAGTGGCAAAGGCTTTTTCCAAGCAGACCTTAGACACTCTGTACTTCACTGGCCTCACCAGAGGGAATCCAATGTGCTCATACATTAATAGAGGTGACCTGGTCACTGGGATGCAGGCAGTGCTAGGAAGTGCCTCGTGGCTTGGAGGTCAGCCTTAGGTCACTTATTCAGAATTTCCATGGGGTGGACAGTTCTCATTTACAGTTCACAAGAGTTGGAAAATATTTTAGAGAGGGAGGTTAAATAAGCAATGTTGTTGGGTTTTATTAGAAGGCCTGGCTTACCAGAACATAAAAGCATACATTTTATCCAGCAGACCTACCTGACACCTCAGATAAGGAAGAAAAGTAGATCTTCAGCACCAGAGCCAAAATCTGCTCCAAGGGATGTCCAGGAGGTCAGTAAACTTGGCTGTGTGACACTGTCAACACAAAGGACTAAATTCTGCTGTCAAAGCAGCAGCCATGAGAACTGTCACCTTTTCTAATAATTTGCAAAGAAAGAGAACAGAGGATATATAAACTATTGTTATTTGTAGTGCTCCAGTGTCTAAAGCTTCCAGCTGAAAACACAGCCACAGCATGGCAGGTGCTGTAAGCCAAAGTGAGAGAAACACCCTGCTTTGAAGTAGTGGAATCCCTGTAGGCATGAGGAGGTGAGAAGATAAAGCAAGGAGAACAGAGCTTTGGCCTGATCCTCCTGATGGACCCAAGGCCCTCACTGGGCAACAGAGCAGGATAACCCTTCAAAGGCTGTTGGGAACAGTCTTTTAAAGTAAGATGACCCAATTTAGGGCAAGTTCTGCCGTTCAACCAACTCTCCACGCTGTCCAACAGCACAGCAGCCTCACTCATCTGGTCTACAGAGAAGAAACCAGCTTTATTACTCCAAATCACTGCCAGTTCCCTCCATGCTCCAGAGCCTGCATCAAACATTTTTACAGCCTTAAAAGCCACATGCAACTTTAAAATACATTACCTGCCTTCCTGGGTCAAAACCAGTAAAGTAACAGTAATTCCCCAAATCTTTGCACTACCACACCCTTTGGAAATCATCCATGTCCCTTGTAGCTCATAATCCACCCCCAGGGAGTGTCTAACTCATAAGAAGACCGTTTGCTTGGAGCTAAATCCTCTGCATATTATTGTTAAGAAATGGATGAGGCAACTGTAGCCTGTTTTCATTAGCAGAGGGTCAAAAGCCTGTTCAGAACTGAGCTGCTTCTTGCATTAGGGAGTTAGTGACCATATGTGCACACACCCACGGTGGAATGAGAAGGGTTAAAATCCTTACATCTGTCCTTTTGTGGCCACTCTTTCTGTGTTATTGTTGGTTTGAAAAGAAGCACTCATTCAGAGAAGCAGGTGAGACATCTTTAGAGTCATGAGATGGATCAGAAGATACAGAAAAAAAGTTCAAGAGAAGAAGAAAAAGCTGAAGGGGACTGAAATCTTCATTCAAGTCTTTGTCCCTCCTCTATAAATGGGGAACTGTGACAATGCTCCTGTAGTTTGTCCAGTTAATTATAGAACAAGACAAGGACCTGGGCTGTGATGGATTGGTGATTTACAAGATAGGAGTGTGAGAGCAGAGAATGGCAATTACACTAGTGCTTCCACACTGCCTATATGACAGTGTTTGACTAAGGAGCAGAATCCCTCCTATCTGCCTTCCCCTGATGATAAAAGCTGAATGCCTCACAGGCCCAGGTAAACAACAGAGCTTGGCTTCACTCAGTCTGGATGGGATGCCCGTTATCCTTCCCCCCACCCGGTCCTGGAGAGGCACCAAGGGAGAAGGTGCAGCCCTGGCAACTGCTCACCTTTCCTGTAGGGAGTAGATGCCCAGGACCAAGATAAGAATCACTGAAGTAAGGCCACAGGCAGTGGACAATGGCAGGGCTTGGGCCACAAAGCCATCCATCACCTGGGAAACAAAGCTGTTGTCAGCAGGGGCGGCTGCATCCTCCAGGCATGTCACTTGTCGAGTGAGCTGGATGACAGGCACGTCAGGGACTGAGGAGGCCTCCGGGGAGGTGCCAGGAGGAGAAGAAAGACCATACAGTGATTGTCCCTACTCTGCACCAGTGCCAGGAAAGGCCACACTGCTTCACAGATCCCTTCCAGGTGAAGACAGCATAAATCTCTTGGTATCAGGTTTGATTTTTCTTAACTGAAGTATTTCTCCAGTAGCTGAGGATGCAGCACTTTTCCTTGGCACAAGGGAGTATTGTAACTGCACAAATTAAGGCCCTTCATATTTTCTGACCAAAAAATCCAGGCTCAAAACATCCGTGGAATTATTTTTCCTCTTTTCTGAACAGTGTGAATTTTCCCTATAGTCTCTGAGTACCCACACAAAAATCCCCACCTCACTACAGCTCTGATACAAGTTTGCTCCAGTTACCCCATCATAAAATAGAGGAATATTGGACAGCAGTGATGGGTCCACAGAGGGGTTGCAAGGGAAGGGAACTGTAAGGTGGAATACACATCTCCTTCACACTGCGTGCATATCCCACACCATTACTTAGGGCTTGCCTGAGGAAACAGTTTATCTGATGAGTCCCTTCAATGATTACTCTTATTTCAGACTAACAAAGTAGCTCAGTTTGACTTCCCAACTCACTGATGCCTAATTGCCCCATGTAGACAAACCCTTGCACAAGTAGCTTGGTATATCTGTAGTTCCACCAAATGATCCACCTTGAGGGAATAAGTAAATTTCCAGCAGGTCTGGCTTCCACATCAAAGTGATACAAGAAGAGTCTTTCCGAGTTCAGTACTGGCCAGAAGACAAGAATGAAACACGTGTTTCTGATCATTTCAGAAGCTCCAAAAGAAGTCTAGTTCAGAGAATGGGCAAGAGTTCGAAGGGGAAGAGGGGAAACATGTGTCCTGTTTGAAGTGTAAGGTCTCATTTTTTTATTAAGCCATCTTAGCCACTCTTAACACATGCACATGAAGTGTCAGCCCAGGGCAACGTGCAGAGCAGTTCATGATGCACATATTAGAAGTTAAGACATCCCAGAGGCTGGAAACTGCTGAATTCAGCAATGTGGTCTGAGCTCATTGTAAAGAAAGATTAAAATGAAGATGAGAGTCTGAACTTGGACTCACAAGTAACAGGGCTTAGACCAGGGTACATCTTGAATTATAGGCTGGTCTGTCTCTCTCTCCTTGTTGCAGCTCCTGGGACTTGCCTTCTTTGTGTCATGTTTGGTGACTTTTTGCTTATTTTTCTGCCGTCGGGAGAGATGCCACAAACCTGGAGCTGGGCCCTTCCACCCATTAATCAAAAGCTACAAGTGCTCTGCAGGGAGACAAAACCTCTGTGTGTTTTCTCTGATATTTCTGGAGCAAGGCATGGAGGGCGGGGGGCTGGGCCAAGGACCCCTAGTTAGATTAACATTTTATTCAGAGACCTATTAATCAAAGTCAAAAGTGGAGTGAAGCAGCACCAAGGGAGAAAAATAGCTGGACAATCAAGGCCCTTTCCAAAAAAAAAAAAAACAACCCAACCACCCAACAAAAAGAACCCCTCAGTTTGTCCTGATTTACTGCAACTCACTCACAGAACTAGGTGGGAAAGGAGGGATTTGCAGCCTCTATCCAAACAGGACTGGATCATGCAGGTAAATTCTGGCTTTTTTCACTTTAAGCAAACAACTCTCTGTATCCTGCCCTCAGCACCAGTCAAAAAGGTCCCTATCTTTCTTTCTCCAGAGCATAACGTGCTTTCATGCAAGCTTATACTTTTTAATTATTATTTTTGGAAGGCCGCACAATTACACTCCTTTTTCTTACAAGGAAAGACGGGCCCAGTTAACGGGAACAGGTCTGGCCAGCGTTCTGCAGGGCCTTTTGGGGAGGAGATAAATGACCTTAACAGCACAACACGGACGGGAGTCAGATACTCGTGTGTTGGGAGCCAGAACAATGCTGTGTTTGTTCCTCTGGCACCAGCATTAACTCACCATGAGACGAAGCACAGGGACACAGGTGGCACAAGCCTGAAAACACAGAGATGCACTGGGCACAGTGCAAAAGGGGTACTTTGTTTTAAGACAGAGATCAGCCAGGGAAGAATTCAACCCTCAACTCTACAGTTTGCCTCAAGAAGAGCCACTGAAGCTCTGCATGTCTCAGTGAGAGTCCGGTCCATCCCTGACTTCTGTCTCCTCAGGCTGTTGGAGGATGGTACCTCAAGGACCTCTGAAACCTCAAGGCACAGAAGGGAACTGGACCCCATAACCCCAAAGGGTGGTGGCATTAAGAGCATTATTCTGTAGGGGCTCAGCCAGCAGAACCACATAAATTAAACAGTTCCCAGAGAAAAACCTTGTGCTTTCCTCTGAAAGTGGGGCAAGCCTCCTGGAAGACAGAGGGCAAGGACTAAGCTGGACAGCAACAACATGACCAGTCACGTGAAGCAGTTTGTGGGAAACTATAGGAGCTGCCTTATACAAAGACAACTTTGCCACAAGGAAGAGGAGATGGGGAAAACTCTATGCATTCATTCTCTGCCCAGGAAAAACCAAGGCATCTCCAGCACCTTTGGGTTGGTTTTCTCCCATGGCAAGTTCCTGGCAGTTGATGACAGCAAGCAAACTTAGGGAACTTGATCCCTTCTCTCTTCCTCAGGCTTCTGCCCCCTCCAATCCCAAAACACAAAGACATGGAGGAAGAAACAGATTTTTCCTGTACAGATACACAAGATGTCAGGCAAAGAGAGGCTTGTGGAATGCACAGCCCAATGGATCTAGTTTCCCAGAAAGACTGGCCTAGCCTTAGCAGAGGGTTAATTAACTCTGGCAGCTCAGGGCTGGAAAACGTCCCCTTCATGCACTGCAGTGCCTGGCCACGGGTGAAGAGAGGGCCAGGCAAACCATAGGGGCAAAGGTCCATCTGCAAACACGTATCAAAAGCTTGGCTGGGCTTGTGCCTGGGTCCTCTGGGAGGAACACAAGAAAGATTTAGCCAATTGCTATAGGCAGTGCAGGGTCTTGTGGGTGCAAGGGGAGAACAACAAAACCACAAAAGAGCTAGAAAAACACAGCCATGCCAGGCGTAGGTGGAGATGCATTATCATATGAGGCAGGCGTGCACTCTGCTCTCCCTTCTCTGGGTATCACAAGTGTCTTTGTACCTCAGCCTCCAGAAAAAGTGGCTGAGGCCTTGATGGGGCTTAGAGACACATTCCTCAGCGGGTGTTGGGGTTCACAAGTAGGGAAGCCAAGTGCATCACTGCGGCATAACAAAGAAATGAAGTTACTCCAAGGCCGTGCAGACTTGATGAAAGCAGGATTTGGCTTCCCTTGCACACTCTGAAAGAGGACACTGTCCCATATCTCTGTGCACGCTTGAGTGAAGTGTGTTCAAGACAGGAGACCTCTGTTCCCATTGCTAGTTTTGCACACTGCCAGACTGCAGGATACATTTCATGGTCAACAAGAGCAAAGTCAGAGAGATCTTTTCCCAGTGTTGCAGCTCCCAGCTGCATCGCCCATGAAAAAATGCCCTTGTTCCCTGTTATTCCTCTAGCACCTAGGATCTGAGTACTTTGGGAAGACTCCTGGCAGCATTTCACAAGACTTCTGTGAGGTGGCAGCAGCTGCCTGTGTAAGCCCAGGGTCTGGAGACAGACACTGCTTCCCAGACCCTGAAGTCAACCTGTAACACCAACTCTTCCATCCTCTGACTTGCTGAAACCTAGAGGGAGCTTGGCAATTAGCTTAACAATGAAGAACAGGAGAGCATGGTGCCTCTTCTCAAGAGTGCCAGTAACTGAGAAGGAAGCAAGGAAGAGCTATGTGCAAAAAATACACCTTGGCCTGCACAGGCTTCCCTCTCAATTCTGAGGAAGATGGTGCAAAATGCAGGGGTGTTCAGTCCCAGCTTTGCTGCTGATGTGTTCTGGGAGAGCTTCTTCCCCTGCTTCAGTTTCTCCATCTTTGCAATAGGTATCCAGCTTGGCAAATCCCTCCAAGGTCCATTGATGAAAATGACCTATATGAGACAGCTGGTATCATTTTAGTAATTATGTTCCTCACACTTCCTTGAAGAGCTGGTTTGTCACAAGGTGGGGAAAAGGAGGAACAGTACCTGGAGCTATTTTAAAGTGTCCCACCATCCAAAAGATAAGAGCCCAAATCCTTTATGCTGTTAGGATAGAACAAGGAGCAAGTTGGGAGCTTACCTATCTGCCTGGGAAAGCAGCTGTGTAGCAAAAGGAGGGTGAGAAATTAACACAGAATTTCTGTGATTCCTTGGCTTGCTACTCTAGATGAGTATCACAGCCTTAAATATTTGAGGGAAATACTACACCTAAACAAAGGAAAGTAAGGTTCAAACAGAATTGTTTGCAAAGAATAGGGAAGAAAAAGAGAACGAACACAGGCCAGGAGGTATTGGACAAGCCAAGGAAAACATTTTGAGAACACAATGCCACTTAGTGCAGTCAGATGTATTTCAAAAGCAAAGAAACAGCTTTTCAGAAGTTACTGCATAGCCCAGCTGTAGGCAGGAGGTATTCTGTTGCCCCTACTTTGAACCAGACATATCCTCTCCTTCTGCCCAGCATTTTTCACTCACAAATTTCAAAGCACTTGCAGATGTTCAAACTTAGCATAGTTCCAAGATTAACTTTCTAGATTAAGTTTCTTGATAACCCTACTCAATAAAATAGACTTCAGCTTTTTCCTTCTGCTTACAAAAGTCCTGCAAAAGCTGCTTTGCTATGAAGTATTCATGGCAGCCCCCAAGTTCTACTGCTTTCCTCTCCATTGCAAGTGCAGCAGCTCAAATATATTTTATGTACAACTTGGCATAGACTGACTTGGGTACAGTGACTCCAACAGAAGAGCCTTCCTGTCCTGTGCTCTGAAACAGGGCTGGATTGGCCAGCAAGGTGGGAGGGCAGGGCAGGAGGAGAGAAAGCGAGCGCCAAGACAGGCAAGGGAATCCTGGCATTCCTCTCTGAGCCTGTAACCAGATCCTCCCTCCTCTGTTATTCTTGCCACTCATTCTCCATCTGTAGAAATTGCTGAGGAGACAACTAGGCCAGCTCAGTAGGCATTGATTCAGCATTTGTAAATACTCAGTAATCGGCCCAGATCAAGCTCTTGTTGCTGGGAAACTGCCCATCAGCCCTACTTCTTCATTCTGCTCACTCCTGGTCTTTTCACAGTCGTGGGCACAGACTCCATCCTGAGGGCTGTTTGCTGTCAGCTCTGCAGTGAGGTTCTTCCTTAGCTTGGCAAGGAAACCTTTCCCAGGCAGCTCACAGTGGCAAACAACAGCCAGCAGGGAATGCTTCCACAGACCTGCCAGGAACCCCTCCATCTTTGCAGAGCACAGGTCAGACCTTGCTGGTTCAGGAAAGCCAAGGGGAAACTGCCAGGGGGAGAGTAACTCATTTCATCCCATATGAGCATGATAGGGGAACCTACTCGTGGCCCAAGCATTCTGGGGAATTGTCTCAAGAACACAGTGCCCTGTGGCATAAAGCACCTCCCCTCAGCAGCAGGCCATGAGCTGCTGGTAGTTGCACTGCCAAAGACCATTTACCCCATCCTCCTCTTTCTGTTCACTCTCTCACCACACACAATCAAAGACACTTCAGCAGACAGAGCCTCCTGGGTGTGCAGGATACAACGCTGGTGGAAATCATTCTGTGAACTCTTTTTTTAATATGAAACCCTCAGCTTGGCATGACCAAGGAACAGTTGGTAGATGCACCTATTTTTAAGACACAGATTAAAAATATATATAAATCAGCAGACTTGTTTAGATGTCTGTTTTCCAGTTAACAAATAGTGAAGCTACAATTTTTGGATTAGTTATTTTTCACTTAGAAAGTCAAGTGTGTTGCTAGTAGGCAGGCGAGTGAGCATGAAGATCAATGCACCAGTTGTATGCTCTGGGTTTCAGCTGAATCGCTTCCAAGATAGATTTTTTTTTCCCCTAAGATGGGAAACATCCGAGATAATTTCCCATCCCACATGGATTTCACAATTTCCCATCCCTGGGAACATAGAGTGCCTAGTACATGGGGCCCGACAGACATCTACAGATAAAGGCAAGGCAAGGTAGGAATGCTGGAAACTCACAGACAAACAGGGATTGAAATTACATGCTAATTTTTCCACAGCTAATTAATCACTGGAACAAGTTTAGGGAATACAGTGCCCAACCTTCATCCCAATTTTCTTTCATTTTGACAGGACTCAGATGCTTTCTGTGGTTTTAGAAATACTTGCCTAACTGTACAAAACTAATGTTACACTACCAAGACATGCATAATCCAGTGCTCTTGCCCCACAGCTGGGCCTCCCTGCACTGGATCTTCTTAAAGAGATTCCTCTTGGCAGTTTGTGTGCACGGCCCAGCACACGCTGCAAAGGCTGAGCCCTGGCTTTGCTGAAGTCAATGGCACAACAGAGCAGGGCTACGATTTCACTCCACTGCCTCCAGGTTTCACATGTTTTCAGCAGTTGCATCTCCGAATTATTTTTTTCCTGCACATCTGGAACACAAAGCAGGACACTGGATTATTGCAACATGGGGAAACTTACCCACAGCTGACTTCTTCCAGAGCAGGAACACTACCACAGAGTTCTGCACTTACTGAGGAGCTTTCTTTCAGATAT
Source organism: Illadopsis cleaveri (assembly GCA_013399915.1). Classification (NCBI taxonomy): domain Eukaryota; kingdom Metazoa; phylum Chordata; class Aves; order Passeriformes; family Timaliidae; genus Illadopsis; species Illadopsis cleaveri. Next base: position 783,987 of record VXBB01012967.1, read on the forward strand.
GCACACAGGAAAATACATTTCATGGTATATTTTCAAATTACAGACAATACAATGCCCTCTCTCCATCTCTACCTGATGTAAGCATATCTCTTTATTCCTCTCAACACAGAAACAGAAACCAATCCAGTATATTTTAATTTTTTTGCTCAAATCTAGCAATGGACAGAATACAAAACACTACCTGATGTGCTGTAGGAAACTGCATGGGAATTTGCACACTGAAATTCACACACAGCACTTGGAGAGAGTTTCCCTTCATTTACGCAGCACAGAAATGATAATGTTGCTTCTTGTGCTCTTTGAAGTCTCAGGAAAAAAGGAAAAGAAGCAAAGGGATCATTAAAATGCCGTTCTTGATGGATAGTGGCAAGAGGGGACGACAGGAGAGGAAGTAATCAAGAACACCAAGGCCTTGCTTTCAGAGCCTCCTGCACTGGATGATCAAATGAAAAAGTTTGGTGGGTTCACTGCAGTTCGGCCGTCAGAGAGCCAAACACAGGAAAGCAGCAAGCTGCAGTCTATGTACAACCTGGGAAATGCTGGCAGCAGTGGGAAGGGTGTGGAGGAGCAGGTACCAACAGAATAGGCAGCAGCTCACAGCAGAGCTGAGGATGAGGCAAGAAGGACAACAGCAGTTTGCTTGGAAGTGAGCAGCCAGCCCAGGCAGGAGGCTTTGGGCTGGACCTGGAGAGAAGTGTCTAAAGGCAGAAAAACACATACAATTGCACAGGGAAATGCCCTCTGCTTCGTAGGGGTTAATGGGGACAAATTCCCTGCAGCACATGGGGATTTATGGACACTAATATAAAGCCCAAGGCCCACTGAGTCATTTTGTCTCAGTCCCCACATAACAAAGATTTCATGTTTTACTTCCCTTCTCTCTCCTTGCAGGAATCAAAGCAGCTGACCTAATATGAAGATTCACCTGTGAGAGGTACAAAACAGCCTGGGGAAAAGCCTTCATTTCACCAGCAGGTTCATTCAGAGAGATCATGACACAGCACATAAGGGGGGCATTGTTTCTGGAATAAAATCTCCATTTGAGCTCTCTTCTTTGGCCATGATCAATGGGAGGGAATTAAAGTCTCATCCTGGGAAAAAACCAGCTTGCTAACACTGTGTTGAAAGATCAGGTAATGGAGACACAGAGCAAGTGTGGGCACCCACATAATCCTTTGGTGAGCTTGAGAATGCTGGAGGTAAAAGCTCCTGGTGAAAAAAGCTCCCCAAACACGGGCACATCCCTTATCATAGCCTATGAGAGACAACCAAGTCAAGGGCTAGGAGTCCTAACAGGAGTTGTTGGTATTTCGCAGTCCTTTGATCCAGATTTCAGCTCCCCACAGCTCCTCTCAGTGCAGGGGCATTTCAATTCCATGGTGCTTACACAGCTGCCTGCTCAGCCTCTGCATATTCTGTCCCACAGATGCACAGAGCCAACCCCAATAATTTTGAGCCCCCTGTCCTTCACAGCCCTGGGGTATTCTGGGAGCACTTACCTCCCACCCATGCTCCAGGCACCTTCCCATCTCCAACAGGCACATCAGTGAAAAAACACTACTCTGACTACTCAGTGACAATGGCAATAGCTTTTTCTTCCACCTGCCAAAAGATGGATTTCCACCCTCCAAAGCTCATCAGACTAAACACCCAGAGAGAACCAACCCTATTTCCATCATGGCCACATCATAATGGCCACCTCCTCCCCTCTCTGTTTCAGGCTGATGATTTGAAACAACAATCAGAAAAGGAGCTTTTAAGCTAGTAGTTACTGGTTCAAGAAGCAATGTCTGCTGCTCGGGTAACTAAGCCCGGAGCATCCCTGTCAGCCTCTAGGCAGACACACATCACACTTGCCTTCACCCTCTCCCAGGCCCGAATCCCACGTGTATTTCACTAGTCAAAGCAAACAGGAGATTAAAAGTGATTTGCTGCCCTCTCCCGAGCGAGCCCCAGTGACTGTCAGCACTGCAGTGGCTCTTTCCCTCAGTGAGCACAGCTGCTCCCATGCAAAAGGAACGGCACTGCTGTGGCACCGAACTGCTGTGACAGGGCAGGCTGGAAGTGACCATCAGCTGTGACAGACAAGGATGGCAGATCAGCCACACAGCCTGAACCATTTCGTATCCACAGAGGGCATTCCTGGTATTTTGGTTTTGTAGCTCTCAGGGTAGTCTTCCTCTGTGGAAATACAGAGAAATACCTCCCAGCATATTCTGTTCACAATAGTCACAAACATTTCAGAGCAGAAGCAGACCATGAGATACATAAAGAAATAGAAAAAAACAATTACTTGTAGATTTAATTTCTAGGGCAATTTGAGGAGATTTTTTTGGACTAAACCCACTTAAATCTTTTATGTTCTCCAGTAGTGCTCTGTCCTATCCTTCCTTGTCTTTCCTGTAACTTTAGCTAGACATACAGGATGTACACTATCTTCAGAACAAAACACTGCAACCTGCTGCTTTCAATGCACTTCCCCAAGAAAACTAATCTTTTGCAGAAACCTGTTAAATTAAATTGTGCTCTCCATTAATGCCCTCCAAAATAAGCCCTATGAACCTGAGGGAGCCTTTGTTTTCATATGCAAATATTCACATTAAAAAAAGTAAAAGCCACTTCTAAACATTTCTAAAATCTTTGTTTTCCCATGTGCCCTAGGACAGATAATCTGTCTCATGATGTGGAGTCAACACTGTTTTCTTGGCACTCTCTCTGGGATGCCCTTCATGCTTCAATCCTGAAGGGAAATGAGGGGTTTAGAGAAGGCCAGGTAGCCTCATATTCCTGACCAAGAAAAATGCCTCTTACAATTTGTAAACAATGCAAGAAATCCCAGATCAGGCTGCCAATGCATCCACTGAAAGTTCTCACTTGGGCACACACACAGCACACAGCTCTATGAGAGGGATGTGCCACACTTCTCCAGCTCTTTCCTCCAGACTATCTCCAAGCACTGCCTAATCTCCAAGTGCTGCATGGAATTGGCCTGTCCCAGTGACCGAGCCCTGCAGTGGGTGATAACGAGTTGTGGCCTGTGTGTACATGTTATAAACTACTCAAAACCCAGGTGGCAGTGAGTAAATAAAATCTAATTTGAACCCATTAAAATTACAAAGCAAAGGGGGAACAGCACTGGGAGCTCCATGGGGCTCCTTCTGCCCATCAGAAGCTCAGCTGACATCTCCGCCTTTTATATCCTGAGATTGTATCAGCCTCATTAATATTCATAAGCAGTCCTTATATGTCCTTCTGGCCTCTCCCACAGCACGTGGCTTTGCCCAAATATGGATACTTGGCTCCTCCCATGACCTGTCAATCAGTCCTTCTGTGCCTTTCATTGGTGGAGCCCTTCTCATCTTCTGATTAGCGGTACAACGTTACCCTGCCGGGCCTCCAGCAACAAATGTCCCCCTATTCCTGCTGCCTCTTACAAGGGGCAAATATCCTCCTTCCCCTACACGTTTGTACAGCCCTGTCAGCCAGAGCTGCCAGGCAGGAACCACGAAAGGGGAGGGGAGTATTGAAGAGAGAACAGAAAAGGGTTCAAAATTATACTGGAACACCAAAACTACATGTCAAAAGAACTGTAAACCCCACCAAAACTTCTCCCCACCATACTCAACAACTCTTCCTCATTTGCATGAGCCAATCACCACACCTTATTCATAACATCAGATGTGGTATTTTCATTGCACACCTGAGGGTGCAGAACCCATGAAAGTGTAAGTAGAAGAACGGGCAGGTTCCTAAGGGTCACATGGAGTCAGGCAATCTGTAAACAAGGGCCTGCAGCAATCTTGAAGCAAAATAGAACCACTATCACCATATGGTACAGGGAATGTAGAATTATGGGATACAATTCTCTAGGCTCCAAAATCAGCTTGCTTTGCTTTCAAGCCTTCTTTTTCTCTGCAAAACATGCAGAAGTTACCATGAAGATAACTGAGAAACAAGGTCTTTGGAAGAAGAAAAAAGCAGTGTGCCTTCCCCAATGTCATCTACCAACCATTTCATCCTTCACTCAGGAAGTGCAGATCTGCTTTTTAGGCACCTCAGGTTTGGAGCTCTGCATCACGGAGGCTGCAAACACCTTGGTCTGGTCTCCCAGGCTTCTTTGACCTGGTAACATTTAGAGAAAGGAGCTATTTGGAAGTATCTGAACTTTTGGAAAGGCAGCAGACTGTCCAGCAGGCCTGGCAGCCCAACGCTGCACGCCACAGGTTTGGATTGGCCTTGATACTAGAAAATTATTTGCAAAGCAGCTTAATAGTTTGTGTTTATCTTTGCCATATTTCACTGCTACTTCCCCTTCGAAGCATCTGTGCATTCTTGGACAGTGTCTCCCCTCAGAACGAAAGCCAGTTCTCCTTTCAACGACATCCCAGCAGATCCTCCACTGGGTAGCAGAGCAAGAAAACATCTGTGACATGCAGATTCCTGAGCCAGGAGAAGGCAAGATACGCAGGCTTTAGATTTATGGATTAGACATGCTGCCATAGCACACAAATCACTCTGCATCTAGTGCAATTCATTATCACGCTGCCGTGGCTGGTCACATTTTTCACAGGTGCAAATAATGCCAAAAAGGCTTTTTAACTTCCATGTGCCAAGACTTAATGATGCACAGTCAGGAGCCCTCGCTGCTCAGGAAAGCAAAACCAAAGTCAGCAGTTGTTCTGTCTCTCTGGACACACTGAGCCCGGAAGGTTTTCCAGCACTCCATGGCACTGTTAACAGACTAGGCAGTCACAGGGCTGGGACTGTGCCTGCTGCCAGTCCAACCTCTCCCAGCAACTGAACCTGTGCCTGTCAGTATTGCCCACATGCACCAGCAGCATCTTCTAACCCAGGTAAATTCAGCTAAAAATTTGCAGGCAAACCTGGGGATTCATTCTGTCACGCCAGTACACGCTGCAAAGTCCTGGGCAAGCAAAGGGTCTTCTACATCTCTTGCATGTGCTAATAAAGGAAAAGGACTTCAACAACATGCAAAAAATACTAAAATAACAGTATAATTGACCAATAGGAATGAGAAGGATGCGGTGATGGGATGACAGTGGCTTGTGCTATTTCCTTACACAGCTGCATCTTGATTCTGGAGAAAAGGACAATGGGGAGGAACAAGTCAGAAAATGGCTGACTATTCCTGTGGGAAGTTAGATCCTCAGGGGTAAAAAATAATTTTAAAAATACAGCAGTACTTAAAAATCAGATTTGAGAGCATTGGGGGCCTCATGGAGCACCAATTTGGACCTCTTCACAGAGGAGGCTCCTTGGTGGACCTGTGTCCCTCCTTGGAAGTCATGGTTATGGTGACATTGCAGGGGATACTGGTGCAAGAGGTGCACTGGGTAAAGTCCAGCATGGTGCAATCCCCAGAAGAAAAAATAAATTTGAACTGGACCCCCATTTCCTTGGGTGCCTTACTGCCACACCCCGTCAGGCCAATGCCACAGGGGTTAGTGCTGGAGGGACACGGGGCACAACAAGGGAAATGGCAGAAGGAGACCTCCAAGGCACAGCCCATGTCACTCACCTCAGTCAGGCCGGCCCCGGCACACACAGCATTGGGAACGGCCTTCTCGGCCATCGTCCCCACCCGCGCGCTGCCCGTGAGGGGACCCACAGGCCTCCATCTTCCCGCCTCAGCTCCATCGGCACCGCTGCCCCGAGCACCTGGTGCGTCTGGGGCTAGCGCGGCCCCCGGGGCTGAGCCGAGCTGAAGCAGCCTGAGGCAGAGAAGTCCCAGGACTCCCTTTTTTCCCCTCAGACGGCCCCGAAGTGCCCGGATCGGTCCTTCAACTCCTTCCCCCCTCACGGACTCCCTCCGCGGCCTGGGGCAGCGGCCAGTGGGCCGCTAGGGGGCGCTCGGCGGCCGCGGGGCAGCGNAGCCCCTGCCACCAGCTGCCCCATCCCCACCACTGTCCGCAGCCCCTGGGCAAAGGGCTCTTCTGGTGGCTGAGCTTCGTTTGTGTGTGAGCTGAGTGGGGAATGGAGCCCCCGTGACCTGAGTTTGGGAGCTGAAGGGCACAAGTTGTTCACCTGCTGGTCACCCACAGCCTGCTGGCCCCACCAAATGCCCTCTCCATTCCAGCTGCATCACAAAATAAGCAGCCATGCAGTGGCTTTAGAAGAAACTCCCTGGTAGGAGCCAGCAGCTGCCAGAGTTTAACCCTACCATGCATTCCAGTAATTTCCCCACCTACCCTCAGGATATGTTTTGCTTGGCATGAAGTCTGAGGGTGAGGAACTCCAGGGAGCACAACAGCATGCAAGATACTCAGTGCAGAATAGAAAAATAAGCCATTTGCATCATCATGTATAATTTTATTTCAATTTTGCTTTATTTCAAAAATAATTAAGGGACACCATAAACAGCAGTAGGCACATCAGTGGAGTTTGCAGTTTGAGTCTCTCAAGACCAGATCTCATGTGCCAGATGCCATACAGGCAAACAATTCTTGTCTTCAGGATGAATTTCTGATAAAGATTCAGGGCCTCAGTCTCACTCATTTAAGTCAGTATTAAAACTAAAGTAGATTAAAAGGAATGCAGATAAGGTAAAATGAGTGGGCTTCTAGACATGTCCTCCCTCCCCCAGAAGAACATTAGAAAAGATGCATCAAGCAAGAAGATATTTCCTTTCCCTTTTACTTGGGAAACCAAGGCAGAAGGCTAAATCCCTAGTCCGAAGCTCTTAATGCTGTCTGTGGTAGCAGAAGGAAAGTATTTCTCCGTTGTCCTAGCTCAGTACTCAAACAGTTTGCTGTCCAGCTCTGTCTCCACCTGACCCAGCAAAAGCAGAAACATCCTGGGAAATATGGCTGGAATACTGTAGGAGGGGAGGGATCGAGCACTGGAGCCTCCACGAGCTTATGACCTGTTTGAGTCAGTTCTGGTTGCTGTAGTTTATGACTTTCTTAGTCTACTGAACCACTTCCAGCTCAGACAAGCAGTCAAGATCATGCTAAAGAATTTAAAGCACTGAAAAAACACACGATTGATTCTTTAGGAACACAGCAAGTGTCTGATCTGTTCAAGTCCTGCTTCAGACTGCAGTCATGATTAGATGCTATACTGAATTGTCCCCTCTGACTATCACAAACTACAGGACTTTGGCACAGCATCCCCCAAAGGGAGGAGAGTCTTCTGTCTTGTGATGTTAATCATTGTTGGAGGGGTTTACTGAAGAATATACACAAGGGTCTACCTGCTGGTCTAGTTCTCGAGTGGTGCTCCGGACTTCAGCGGTCATTCTCCGAAATTTCTGCAGGTAGACAATGATGAAGATAACCAAGATACCCTGGAGGAAAAGGAGGATGAAGAGAGAGAGCTGAGACAGAAGAGCCAGGCTGCAGTACCAGTGCTGGCATGTGGAGATGATCTCATCTTCTGTCAGGTATGCGACGATCCGGCCCCGCAGGTGCTCCGGGGAGCTGCATCTCACATCCCTGTACAGGCTCCGGTTCTGCTGCCACTGGAGCCAGGAGCGCAAGTAGAGGATGTCACAGGTGCATTCCCAAGGGTTGCCCTGCAGGTAGACGACCTGGAGGCTCCTCAGGTTGTCAAAGAGCCCATTGGGAATAGAGGTGAGCCTGTTGGAAGTGAGGTGGATGATTTCAGCCGAAGGACGGAAAGCAACGGGCAGGTTTTCTACAGTCAGGTTTTTCGACGAGCAGTCAGTAATGTTGACGGTGCACTTGCAGGGCACAGGGCATATGGGTGTCACTAGTGGGAGGAAGCCAAGGAGGGACAAGAGAATTCCACTGTTCATTTTCACCTGCAAACACTTCCCTGGTGAGATTGGATGAGGTGGAGACCAGACACCACGCACTCTAGGACTGACACCACAGCCAAGGTCTTTTGTTGTTTTGTTCTGAGGATGAGTTTCTAAAGTTGAGTGAATTTGGTGTCCTCCACCGGAGACATGAGAGCTCTGAAAAGAACAGAGTTAAAAGAAAGCAAATTCTTGGTCTCTCACTATAGGAGAGGGTATTTTCATGGTCTTCCAACCCTGGATTTGAGGAGGGATATGAATACATGCCTACTGGAAGGCTTAGCTGCAGCCCTAAAATACATTTTCACTAATCCTCAGAAGTGTACAAGAGCTGCTTGTGTTTTCAGCATTACTGGAGGTGCATTATCAGGGTAGCCAAGAAAACTTCTGTTAAGGAATCAAAAACTAGAATATGAAATTTCTCATGCCTTATCATAGCTCTGGCTTACATCTGTAAGCAAAGCTTCATTCACATAAACTGCAAGAGGAGATTCAGAAATAAATTTACCATTACCACAAGTAAAAAATAGCCTTTCCAGCCTTGAAAAGAAGCCTTTGGCTCCAGGGAGGGTGCTGACCACTGAGGATGGAGGCCAGTGGAGTTTGTCATGATAGACACTGCTCCAGCAGGTGAATAATCACCTGTGCTAGGAGACATGGTCAACAAGCTTTTTTTATATTACAATCTCATGCCACTGCTGAACAGGAGCTGCTGTAACTTCTCCAGGAGAATAACTACACGTACCTGCAACAAGGCAGGTACAAAGCATTTTCCTGTGCTTGAAATTTTGTAATTGTCAATCAATTAAAAATAAAAAAGAGTAGAAGGTAGCATTGTTGACTTACCAGAGTAGTTCAATCCTCGCTTTCTTGCTGGCTTTGCAACACAAGAGAAAGGTCTGGAGGCAGTCCAGCCAGTGCAAGAGTGTGTGCATAGCTGTGTTCCCGGATAATCCCCTTGCAGCTGGCTGCCAAGATAAGGGTCAGGCTCATCCCAGGGACACCTCCCACATGAGGCCTTCCTGCAACTCTGCTGCCTGTCAGCGGAAGCTGAGGCTTCATTGAGCAAGTGTTCCAAGAAACGGGAGCTGCCAGTGCTCACAAGAACACGTTTTTTGGGAGAGATGCTGCCAGTACTGATAACTGTGATTCTGGGCCCACAGGCTCAGCCCAGCAGAAATGTTACAAAGTCTCAATGGCAGAGTAACTCAAAATTCACTTCAGACTGGAAGGTGATGTTACTGGTTTGTACCATACTCCCAGAGCACTGTGACCTTTGGTTTCCCATCCCATCAGGAAAACTTGGCAGACTGGTGACACCTAGCACTTTCTGGGTGCTGACCCTCAGGTTTCCCTTGAAGCAGTGACACAAATCTACTACTTATTAGTGAAAGTCCTCCTGATAGACATGGTCTTCCAGTCCATCCATCTTTACAGAGAAAGGTTTTTCAGACACTTGCATCCTCTCATGATTGGTATAGGGGTAAAATAAAACTCTTGGCATTTCACTGTCTACATCAAAATAAAACTAGCTGGATTCATAGGAAGGCCAACAGACTGGGAAAGACAGTGCTCTGAGGAACTGCTCATTAGGCTGCCAAGTGAGCCCACAGCCCCTGACAAGTGCAGCTGCTCAGAAAGACTGGCCACATGCTTTATTCAGAAGCTGCATTACACAAATACTTCAACAGGTAAGTCCAAGGGTCAAAACTACATTCAGGCAGAATCACATCTTCTCATGGCCATGGCATGTTCACAGACATTTCTCTGCCATCAGCCTGACCAGGCATACACTGCACTTCTTAGCCTAAGGCCACCAGAATCACCTTGTGAAACTGTTGGCCCATTGAACTCAACTCTGTTACATTGTACTGTGGACATCTTAGAGAACAGGAATGATGAATGCCCTGAATATGCTCACGTTAAGAGAATCGAGGGTGCAAGAAATGGCAGAATGTGGCCCTAACCAAGGGAAATTTTTATGCTCTAAAGAAAACAATTAAACTTTAAATTTCTACAAAATTGGAGCTAATAATTCCAGTTGTTTCACTGTGGTGGGCAGGCAGAGTGGGAAAGAGATCTTAGGCTAACAAACTAACCCAGTTTTTCCTGCAGGGCCTGCTTTCCACTTGGGAGCAGCTCGACTACTGCAGGGGAAGTTTGTTCAGCAAACTCACCTCATCTCATGTGTTTGGTGCTATGTTTATTCACAGGCAGGTGTTCAGGCCAGGTGTGGCATGGAGCTGATCTACAGCCAGACCCATTGTGGCTCTGCATGCAGCACAGCCTTGGCAATGCTCTCCTGGCTACTTACACACTGGATTTCCTGGGACTGGATCTTGACCACTGATGATTTAAACACCACTCCTAGGGGAAGCTTTAATATAGGAGAACCTTCAAGATCATCTTGCTAGCTTCTGGAATAAACAGGCTAGAAATCCTTTACAGGAAATCTGACTGAATTAGATAAAAGGAGAAACAGGCTCAGTTTTGCTCTCTCCTGCCCATAATGTATCACCAGTGCTGCTCAAGGGGGCTGAAAATTAAACAAAAAGAGGTTGGATTTTTGAATGTATTTATTTCACTGATCAATTCAGGTAGTAAACATTAATAATAATAACAATAATCATTTAATAAAATGGATATGTTTAAAAGGTTTCATTTTCTTTGTTCACAATGACAAAACGTTCAAACAGAAATTTACAAAAAAAAAAAAATTATAATAACCCAACAGATGGACAGGAAACATAGAGCCTAGGAATGGAGCAGGGGGTGAGGAAGGTGCATGGCAGGAGCAAGCCAGCATTAAAGCACAGTAGAGTTTGTGAGGAAGAGCAGGGAATGCCATGGCAGAGCACGAGGAGTGGGAGCCCCTCCTTGGAGGGGAGGCATGCAAGGAGGCAGCAAGGACTGCACAGGCAGGACCAGCACAGCAGCAGCACACAAGGAGTTCATGCCGTGGATCCATCCTGTCAGGCACAGGGGCCAAGATGTACCAACAGCCCCAGCTGCAGCCTGGGATAGCTGTGGAGTGGGACACCCTCCCTGCAGCCACTCACTCAGCAGGGCAAAGCTTGGCAGATGCATGGGAATGTGCCAGGGGGTGCAGGGATCAGATGTGAGGCTGTGGAGGGTTGTGTGAGGGGAGGTGGTAATTTACTTTCCTATCCACATTTCTCACTGCCAGAGCCACATGGCCAAGCTCTCTGTGTTCAGGAGTCTCTTCTCCACTTACTGTGAGAACTGATGCCACAGTACAACACACTCCTTAAATAAACAGATTCCACCTTCCGTGCCAGAATCTGAACCCCTGATGTCCCCTAAAATCAGTCTCTAATCCCTTTCCAAGCAGTCCCTAAATTCTGGCACTCAGGGCAGGGAACCTCCTGCACAGAGACACAATTTCAGTGGTACCACCACCCCTCTGTGGAAGCCATCTCTGGTGCCTCACTCCTGTGTGTTTTTTTCCAAAATGCAACTTGAACCATCTTTGCCAGCTGGTAGCCAAAGGCTGCAGCTCTCTGTAGAGGACAGGCTTGTGACTGTTGATTTGATGTAGGAGGCACGTGCACTGAGCTGATGGAGACTTCCCCACCTGGAGGGATGGGCAGATCCACCCTCAGCAACCCTGCCTGCCTCTGACCACGTACCCTGTCCTTTCACCAGCACACAGCACCTCTGTGCACAGCCAGCATGAAAGGTGTCAGCTGCTCTATGTCCATGCTAAAGGGAAAAGGTCTCCTTTATCTTCTAGGAATGAATCTGTTTGAAAGAGGCAAATCTCCAGGTGAACAGGGCTCATTTGCAACAGGACATCCTCCTCACCAAGATTAGTGTAAGAAAAGAGGAGACAGGTACTTCAAGAGGTTTCCTTTTATGCTAGCACAGACAAAGCCAAGAACTCAGCTGTCCATCTTTTTAGAAAACCTGGAGGAAGCTCCTGTTTCAGGCTACTCCACTGCTCAAGTAAGCACATCATGCAAAGAAAGGTTATACTTCCTCTCAGGTGCCTTGGTCCTTCATGTTAGTGAAGTCAAGCTGAATCCTTCTGCTCTCCTAGGATGGCACTGCCACTTATGAGCCCAAAACAGGGAGCATGAAAAAAAACAAACCCAAACACTGTTGAACATTGCTCTTGCCCAGCTTGCACAGTTCTGTCAAAGGGCTTCCATCCTTACTTTGTCCTTCCACATGGTGCCAGGGTCTCTCCCCTGCCCCTACAGCCCATGCTCTGGCTAAGCAGAGGCTCTGTACAGTGAATAACTGGAACCAGCCAACCTACTCACTACCTGGACAAACCCTGACAGGGACTCTAAAAGCCCAGGGAGGAATCAGACAAATGCAGTACCCAGTAACAGAATGTAGGGCCTGGCTATTCCTGGCCAACACTGTGCTTCCTACCCAGGGAGATCTACTGGGGAGAGCAAGAGATGGAGAAGCAGATACAAAAGGGGAAAGGGGACAGAGGAATCAGCCAAGGAGCAGAAGGGCCCAGCCCATGGCTGCACTCCCTGGAGTCAGAGGGAAGAGCCAAGTGTCTCTCCCTCCAACAGCCCAGACTCCTGTGAGCGTGGCAGTGTTGCTGGCGAGCCCTGCCCAGCACATCACACTGCAGGGCTCTGCTCTGGCTGGACTCAAGTTAAAAATACTGCAGGAAGCAAGAACAGGACAGGAGCTGCTGCCCAAAGAGTGCTTTTATCTCTGCCCAGCAGACCCACCAGCCTTCCCAGCACTAGGGCAGGAAGAGCCAAGAAATAAGGAGGGGGAGAAGGGCTGAGTGCCTGGGGGAAAGGCAGGGGAGCAAGAGCCAAGCCTGCTGGGCTGTGCTCAGCCCCACTCAATGACAGTCCTGCACCTGCCAGGCTGACCCAACTCCTGCCCACACAGAGTGCCTGCAGATCCCAGATACAAGCATACAAAAAACTGCCCCTTTCCCCAGGAGAAGTTCAGAGTCAGCAATGTACTCATGGGACTGCAAAGCCTGGGGGTAGGGGATGGGTCTGCATTTGGGGTTGGATTTCAGCCCTAGGTTTCTACCACCTCCAAAGCAGTCTTGGCTAAGTGCTCTGGATGGCACAGTGCTTTTCAGAGCAGATACTGAAGACACACTGCAGCTGATGACCAGAGCTAAACCAATGGAACACCCTCACCCAGCTACTGCAGGGCCTTAGGGTTCCTCTACCAATGCCTCCAGCCTGCTGTGGGAGGAAACCATGGCAGAGAAGGTGCTCACTCCCATCACCTCCTTGCAGGGAACACAACACAACCTCTCTGCCAGAAAGATGTAACTGAGAACAGTTTTCTTCTAACCATCCTTGAGGCACTCAGTCTCTTGCTGTTCAGTGCAAATATCCTGGAGTTTTCTTGATAGGAAGAACAAAACCAACCAACTAAACAAAAAACCCATAAAAACCTGGACGGGATACCAGGCAATCATCAGGACTCCTGAGCAGGTCAGTGCACAGAGAAACTCCCAGCCCCAGTTCTCTGGGCCAGCACTGTCCCCAGGCTGAGAAGCCCAAGCAGTGCAGGTCAAACTCACAGGAGGGTATGGCTGCCTTTACAAAGCTTGTGCTGGCCCCAGACAAGGGGAACAGGGACAGGGGCACAGCACCTCAGTTGGGAGTAAACACTTACGTGCATTGACAGAGATACTCTATAAGTTTGTACACCAGAGAAACCAGGACTTTAAATACCAGAGCATTCCCAAACAAGAGATTAGTACATAGGAAAGGGGGATCTTTTTCTTATTTTTTTAGGATGCCTTAGAGACATCCCAGGCTAGTTTCTTAAAAAAAAAAAAAAAAAAGAGAAAAAAAAAAGAAATTAAAGAATAATTATTAAAAAAGAAATACACATCAGTAAACTGTTAAGTGAACAGCCTCCTCCACAATCCAGCTGGTTGAAAAGCCAGCACTGCTGCTAATAAATTAGAGGGTGCGGGTGCAGCTCTTGCCCACAAGTCTCTATACAATAGGAAACCTTTTCTAAACGTTCACAGCTCTTGCCAGGTCTCAGATGGTCATTGGGGGATTCCCTCTGCCCTCAGGGTACCTGCCTCTCACTGATCCTGCATCTGCTGCTGCATCTTCTGCAGCATCTCTTGCATCCGCCGTAACTGCAGGAGACACAGAAGAGAGAGTCAGAAAGGGACCAGTGGATCCACACTGTGGCAGCCCCTTGGAGCTGGCAAGGGATCCCTCAGGGAGTATTAACTCCTCCCTGAGCACAGAGGGACCTGTGTCTGGGGTGGAATGGAGCTCTGTTCCCATGACAGAGGAAGCCACAGCTTTCACACCCTGTCCTCCACCCCAGGAGCCTACAGGGGGATGCAGGAGGGGGAAGCCTCTATGGGGCAACCCTGGAGAAACTCCTGGGATTTCAGCTCCAGCATCCAGGCAGAAATGGTACTCACCTCCTCATCCTTCATCTTAATCAGCTTCTCTGTCTCAGTGTCTGGTGTTGGGAGAGGCAGGATAGGAATGGGGCTTTCTATCCTGTTGTCCTGAGTCAGCTTGCTAGAGAGATGGAGAGAGAGGGTAAGAGCAGTCACTCATGGTTCAGGATGGCTGCCTTTGGTGTCACCACACAATGACTGTCACTCCCCATGGCAGAGCCACCAGCAAGTGTGGAGGGGCTGTAGGGCAATCCACTCCTGAGCTGTGGCATGCACTAGGATGGAGAATGAGACCTCCTGTTTAGGAGGTGGAAAGCATGGGACAGACACAGCACAGCAGCATTGCTCTGAGGGCTGGGGTGCCCATGACTGCAGGTAAAGGACACAGGAAGGAGGTTATTTTCTTTCAAAAGACAAGAGCTGTCAGTACGTGAGGAGGGAATGGTAGTAGCCAAAGAAGTCTGGGCAGAAACTGGAACTTCGACATGCCACTTGCATGTGTTCACCACTTGGAGTCACCACCGGCTCATTATTGAGACAATTCCAGCCTTGGAGCTCAGGATCTCCTACCAAAACGAGTCTCTAGAAATGGCCCTGTGCTGGTTTTATGAAACTTGATCACTGGCAGGGAACTAATCATGGCGTGAGAAATGGTACCAAACTGAAGCTCTCTCAAGGCATAGCAACCACTTTTTCACTGTGCACTTCTTTTAATAGATACACAGCCTACCTAAATAGCAGCTGTGACACTGCTCACCCAGCTCTAGCATTTAACATAGTTATTTTGGGACTCCAAATACTTGCTGCTGAAAAAAACAGGCTTGTCTGCTATGCAAAAGTACTGGGATACACTGTGTGTCAGGAGAATGTGCCAACCTGCACGTCAGCACACATGCAGGACTGCTCCTTGCTGAAGCACAGCCATTCTGCTCTGCAACGTGGCAGCACAGAGCTATCCAGCCAGGGCTGGCAGGAAGTGAAGGGAATAGTTCACAACAGAGGAGCCAAGACCTACTTAAACACAAATTTTTTCACCAGTATATCAGTCATGGAAGGGAGAAGGAAAAATAGAGGTCTCAAATGAGAAGCTTGTGAGTGTTCTCTCTTGTGTTTTCTGATCATTCTGACTAAAACCACAGAGCATCAAATGCAAAGGGAAGACAATGCAGAGAAATCTTTGGAGATGTGTTGTCTTACTAATTGCCTGGGCCCCATTGTCTGAGAAACAGCAGCATCCCAAGGGTTCAGACTGTGGGAAACATGCTTGGATTTGCTATTTTAGTTCCCAGTGCCAGTCCTGGAGACTGCAGCCCAGCAAGTCCCCAGCAGATCCACAACCTCCTGACCAATGAGCTGTTGTGAGAGCAACCCCAGCTCCACAGAAGGTGATAGACCCCTTCCACCAGAGGTGGGGACCTACCTGGTCATTTGCTGGATGCACTGAGCTCGATAGTTCTCATAGTGGACATCACAAGTGACGTCCTTCAGGTCGTGCATGTGTGTCCGGATCAGCATGTTCCGCAGCTTCACAAAGTCGCAGTGTGCCTGGTTTTCCACTGTGGAAGCAACAACGGGACAGTGCTTGGATATCACACCTCAGCAGGCTTCTCCAGGGAGCCCCTTCTCAGCTCCTGGACATACAGACTGGATTAAAACCCCACCCCAGGGCTCCTTCCTCATCACCCCCCACCACTGTCCTGGCACAGGCCTCAGTGGTGCTCTGCACTTCTCAACACTGAGGCCAGGCTGCTGAAGGCACTGTGTTCCCAGGACTTTTTCTGTGTAAAAGTATTAATTAAGCACATAGAGCAGAGCCCTGAGAGAGGATTCTATGTACATGGGATGTTATAACCACAGTGAGCACAGCTGGTGCTGGAGGTAAATTGCTTGTCTCAGAATTTAGGACATACCAAAAGGCCCCTGTAGACAAAATCAGCCCTTGAGGGGCAAAGCCAAGAGCAGGCAATGTAGAGCTGAAAGAGCTGCTGTTGCCATGGGGAGCCTGGCTCCAGACAGAGCTGTGGGAAGCACAGTGCTGCTGTGATGATCTCCCTTTGCCTCTCTGCAGGGCTCAGGAAAACTAGTTGTATCAGGCACAGGGGTTCACAGAGATGCCAGTATCCCAACAGGCACAGCCCCCTCTGGAGCCATTGAGGGAGCAGAGCCAACCAGCAGCTGGGGCAGCCCAACCAGCCAGCACCAGTCCAAGAGTGCAAACACAAGCTTTTGGGATCTAAAGCTGCAAGGTCTTAAAGCAACAAACCAGCAAGGGCAAATCAGCGACAGCAGCAAAAGCCATTCCAGGGTTATTCTGCCTAAGGGCTTTATGAAATTTCTCCCTTTAGAAAGGAAGAAAGTTGGAGACGAACATTGTGCATCAGCACAGCCTCCAGCCCAGCAATTCCAGCACGTACAGGAGCAGCAGCAGAGGAGGAAGTACATGAGGGTTTATGATTGTTTGGCTGAGGGCAACAGCTTATTCCCAGAAAACAGACAGGCAATGCCCAGCCTCCCCCACTTAATAAGCCATGTCCTAGTGCACATTAAAGCTCAGGCATTCATCCATTCACACTGGAGCCTCTCTTCCTCATCTGCAATGGGAGGGTGGTTGATACACTCCCACTAACACAGACCTCTTGAGCCAGTCCCAGTGCCTCAGTCTGTACCCTACCTTGTCCCCTGCCACGTGCCAAAGGTGGCACAGGCAATCCCAGCTCTCCCCTGCCATCCCGGATGGAAATGCCTGTCTGTCCTTGCCCCATCCCTGCCTGCCCCTCCTCCCAGTGCTCCCAGGCTCCGTGCTTACCTTCCACAATGCCCCAGGGGTAGAGCCGTCCACGGACGCGCTGGCCTTTGGCCTCCACCACAGTGTTACTGCCGATGACGGCAAAGGGAGCGCTCTCCTGGAACGAGAGCACCGCTGAGCCCGGCTCAGCCCCCAGCTGCCCAGGGATCCCTGCACCAGGGGCCAAGCTCAGGCACAGCAGAACAGCAGGAGGAAGGTGCTGGTAGGAAAGGCACAAGGACATCCACATGTGCCACAGAGCAGGGCATCACAACCGAGTTGCAGAGAAAAGCCTAAAGCACTGGGATCTACAGGCAGCCTAGGTCCCAGCCTGACCTCAGCTGTCCTGAGGGAAGCTGTCACTGCAGGTGCCTGCATCCCTTCATTAAGGGGAAGCTCTACAAGGAAGCCAGAGCAGAGAGGCTGGGACACCAAGCAAGTGGGACAATGTAAGCCAAGAGCAGGAATGTACAGGCTGTGCTCCTCTCTGCTCAGAAGGGAGTCAAAGCCCATTGCACCCCTCTGACAGGAGAAACAAGGCTGTACTGCATGCACACACAGGCTTGGGAGGTGGTGAAGATTGGGCTGCTGGAGCCTCTAGATATGCCTGTATGATCATGCTGTGTCTCTCAGTGCAACTAATGTGTCACAGTAGTGCCTAATCACTCACAAATATCTCCTCCTTGCTGATGGCATCACCCAGAAACAGGTGCTCAGAACTGCTGTACAACCCAGCTTTCATCTTAAACACACAGGCTGGGGCAGATGGAGGTAAGACTGACACTGCCTGGAGGGAGAGCAGAGGGCTGTGGGTTCATGCCACACTTGACTTCATGGCACCAGCAAGGACATCAGCACCTTCTCCAGGCCATCCACCACATAAGCCAAGGCTGTTCCCTGGCCAGCACTAGCACAGGCCTCCAGCATAAGCAGAGCAGCTCTGGCTCCTTCTGGACTGACCCACATACCCATGAGCCTGATTCCCCAGAGCCTGCTGAGCAGATTCCTTACCTTCAGCTCTCTGTCTTGCTGCTTGAACTCTTCATCTTCATCAGAGTCACACTCAGGAAACTGGTACACTTTAATGCCAAATTTGTCAATCTCTTCCCGGATCTGTGTCCATGCAAGACAAAACCGAAAGGATGTAAAACTGAACAATACAGAAATGCTGGGTTTATTCTGTTTATGCTATCATGGTTTGCTATAGCCTACAGATGGCAAAAGGATTTGATGTTTCTTCTACAATCAACCTCTCTGCTGACTTCCCTTCTCACAGCAGAGCACAGCTGCAGCTGTATGTGCAGATACTGTGTGTGTGCATATATACACACACATAAACATGCTGTACAGACACATAAATACATATATCTATCTCCCCTCCCTTCTCAGCTCATCCCTGCCACTACTTCAGGTATAACTGTACAGAAAGAGCATCTCACCCTCTCTTTTAGCTTCCGGATCTCAGAGGGGATCAGGCAGTCGGCTTTGGCAATCAGGGGCACAATGTTGACCTTCTCATGCAGAGCCTTCATGAACTCAACATCCACGGGCCTCAGCCTGCAGCAGGGATGAGGGGCACTGTTAGCAAAGACACACTGGGCAGCTCCCCCTCCAGTCTCTCTCAGTCACCCAGCACAAAGGGAAAAGGACAGCATTGCCACAAGAGCCTGCAGGAGCACTGGGACAGCCCTCAGCTAGGGCTGTACCTTCAGGAAAGCTGTCT
Source organism: Illadopsis cleaveri (assembly GCA_013399915.1). NCBI lineage: Eukaryota > Metazoa > Chordata > Aves > Passeriformes > Timaliidae > Illadopsis > Illadopsis cleaveri. The sequence goes on from VXBB01012967.1 coordinate 802,672, forward strand.
CCAATTTTAGCTGCTGAGTGTCTCATACAGACACAGGCTGGGTATTTGCTCCCTTGCAGGCCAAATACTGCTCAAGCCACAGCCTGAGGTCTCCCTCCAGCTGTCCTGTACCACAGGCAGCCAACACAGCCCCTTCAGCTGCTCCTGACACATGAGCCAGCAAGGGGCAGGGACTGAAGAAAGCTTAAAACTCCCTTTCCTGCACATCAGTCCAGCTTAGCTAGATAGGAACATACAAGTCTGCATGGCATTATTCCTCCTGATTTTCAAATCAGGCTGTAAGGCCTGAGGGAGATCTGCTCTGCCTGTTCACAGGCAGTCTGTCCTGCCAGTGAGGGGAAGGGAGTGCTGTGATGCTTAGCAGAGGGAGAACATCCAGACAGCTCCTCTCCTGTGCCAACAGCCCTGGCAGTGTACAAGCTGCTGCAGGGCAATCCTGGGGCACAAGGGTCTTCCTTCTGGACTGAGTCACCCCCAGGCCTGCAGTGTGGGCTCTCACCCGTGCCCAAAGGGAGAGATGAAGTAAAGGCAGCAATGCACTCGGTTGTCCTGGATGTTCTTCCTGTTCAGGCCACTCTCATCACGGAAATACTGTTCAAACTGCTGGTCAATGTAGTCAGTGATGGGCTTCCAGCTGGGAAGGGCAATTCAATCAAAACAAAATCATCAGTAGTGTCTCCTGTCTCCTAATGACTGTGAGGTCAAGGACAAAAAGGAAGGCAGCAGTGCCCTGCTCACCACTCAGTGTTGTTAACAGCATCTCCAAAGCCTGGTGTGTCCACTATGGTCAGCTTCAGCTTGACACCCTTCTCCTCAATGTCCACCGTGTGCTTGATGATCTCCACTGTCTGGTTGATCCTCTCTTTGAACAGGAGCATGTGAGTTAAAGCCAGGCTGTAATGCTGGGGTCCCCACTGCACCCATGACAAGCCACCTCCCTCTTATCACTGAACACAGGGAGTAAGACAGGTTTCAAAAAGCCCAGTTCATGCTCTAAGGAGCCTCAGGAGGGTGGTACTGCAGGAGGCCAGCAGCAGGCAGACAGACTCCAAGAAAACACACAAATCTTCAAAGTGCCTGTAGCCCAGCTGTTCTGAACATTTTGTCCAGTCACTGGGGAAGGGGAATCCTTACCATATTCCAGCATCCAAGAACAAAAGACAAATCTCAGTATCTCATCCCAAAGGGCTAGTGCTGCTCTACAGCCTCATCTTCCCTTCAAAGGACAAAAGAGCCCTACAGCCAAACCATTTTTCTCAATTCTAGTGCCTTAGCAGACACAAAGGAGAGCAGAGCCACAAACAAGAGGGCTGGCATCCAGCCAAGCTTGTAGCTGCTGCTGAAGCAAGGAACCAAAGTGCTAGTCCTTAGGACAGTCCCATTCACCCTGCTTTGCCCCCAACTTACCCTCTGCATTGAGGAGCTTTCTGTCTTTGTAGAGGTCTGTCAGGAACAGGCTATTCACCAGCGTGGATTTGCCCAGACCAGACTCTCCTAATCGACGGTGCAAAGAGGAGGAGGAAAAAGCAAGCAACATGACCCACTAATTGACTTACAAATGAAACTTTGAACAAGGCTTTGAATCCTGAGCCAGAGGAAGCGAGAGAGAGAGACAAGCTGTCAGGAGCTGTTCATTGGCACTACATTTTTCCAGCAGTGGAAAGACTTTTGCTGCAAAACGTCTCAATCCTTGTACAAATGTGATCTCCCAGCTCCCCCATTCTCCCTCTACTTCCTTTCCCTCGGTCCCTGTTCAACCCTGCCTCCATCAACCAGAGCAGTCACTGTTGGAGGAAAAGCTTGTTCAAGTGGGTTGTGAGGGGTCAGGAGGGGTCTGCTCCTCCTGGGGGAACTGCCACAGGCTGGGAAGCAAAGCAAGGGCTGAGACAAGGACCAGAACAGAGTGAGGGGAGGATCCAGGCACTATGGGAGCCCCTAAGGGAAGTGAGGAGAGCTGGCTCCCTCCACATACCCACCGTGTGGCCCAGCCACCTCCATCCACGGGCAGTCTCACCTGCAACCATCAGGGTGAAGTCGAAACCCTTCTTCACGGATTTCCGGTGGACCTGGTTGGGCAGAGTGGCAAAGCCCACGTACTGCTTCTCATGGTCCTGCAGGGCAGAGGTGGATGGCAGCAGGTCAGAATGTGCCACTCCTTCTGCTTGAGCCTCACACACTGACAGCGAGCGGGACTCAAAAAGCCCCTGGGGCAGAGCCAAGGGCTGGAGGAGAGGCCGGTCCCTGCCCTGGCAGCAGTGCAGGGCAAGGCACACACCTCCTCTGGGCTTAGAGACTTGGCCCTTCCCACAGGTGGCACAAAGGGACATGTCCCAGCACAGCCCTGCTTGGCCATGCTCCCTGCAGCCTTCCAGCACAGACAGCACAAGGGAAAAGGCACATCCCACCCTTCCCACCAGAGAGCACATCCAGGGCTGCTGCTGACAGACAGCCTTCCTAACTCTTGCTTCACCTGCACAGCCACAGGCTCCCTTCACAGCAGGGTCACCAAATGCCATCTCCCTCCGGGTCATTTCCACATCCTTCCCACCAGAGGCACGAGTGCTACATGATGGAGAGCTCTGTAATTAGCACCTCGGGGCTTGCACTGTCCTGAGCCATGTCTAGAGGAAGGTACAGTGGCTCAGCTTCTGCTTGACCTGAGAGGGGATTATTTCTTGCTGTGTCACAGCCACTCCTGGCTGAATAAGAGGAAATCCTGAGTAATCTCTTGTGTTATTTCTGAAGAGACCAAAGTTCAAGGAGCATGGGAAGTGGAAGGATGTGGAAATATTGATAGTAGAACTAAGATGATTTTGGTGAGGGCATTACATTTAGTATTACTGGAGTGTTACCTACCACCCAACCATCCCCCAGACACAGCCCCTTGTCACTGAGTGCTCTCTCACAGCACAAAATCCACAGGCACCCCAAAAGCATGGCACATGCTCTGTACAAGCACACTAAGCCATTCACAAATGCCTGAGATGGAGACATGGTAGACTCTGCATTTCAACATCACTGAATATAATCATACCAGTGGAATTCACACCACAGACATATCCACAGAGCCAAGAGTTCCTCAAAACTGGCCCTAGCTCCTATTCTATGGATGCCTTCAAGCACATGACTGCCCTCACCCATTCTCCAGGCACAGCAGGGAACATCTCCATTCCTAAGTTTAACTATCTCCATTCCTGGACCACACTCAAAGAAATACAAAATATGATCCAGGGTGCTGAGCTTAGGGCAATGCTGACTTGCATCTATTCCCACACTGCAGGCAGGCAACGTTGCTCCCAAGCAGCTCTCTACAGCTGCATGTCCACCTCTGTGAGAACCCCTGGGCATCCTCAGTCTGACAGACTGCAAAGTTCCACAGGAGACACTGAGCAGGGAAGACAGAGAGTCTCCTCCTCCCAATTTATGGTTGCTCTGGAGCTGCCCACTCAGATGGAACAGATGTGGCTGATGGCCACCATGGCTCAAGGACTCTGTCCTTTAGCACTGTCACTACCTTCTGGCAATTGAGGTTTGGTTTGGGTCTGAAACTTGGTCATTTTAGCCTGGAGTGATTGTGAGTTCTGACCTCTCTCACCTCCCATAGCTGAAGCAATGTTGTTTCACCACCCCACAGTCCAGAAAGGCAGGAATGGACAGAGAAAATGAAATGAGAGAAAAGGGGAGAATTAGAGAGTGCCTGAAGTGCTCCCTTGGCAGCTGTAATGACTGATCTAAAAGGCAGTGACATCCCGAGCAGCAGCACAGTGAGACCCCCCGGTGATGAGTGATGGCAGCTCTGACAAGCTGTGTGCAGCAATGCAATGCCTGCCTGGGGGACACCACAAACTGCCACCCAAAGGGCTCAGCAGAGGGCAAATGAGGTGCACAAAGCAGGGTGAGAAACGTGGTAATTGCAAGGTCACAAAAACAAGGAAGAAAAGACAGCTTCCAGCCTCTGTCTCTCAGTACTAGAGCTACCTCACAGCTGCTTCACTTCCTGGTAAAACACATCCATGAGCACAGCCAAAGTGGACATGTAACAGCCAACACCTCACAGTAAAAGCTCCAGTGTTTCCCAGCAAGCACCACAAATACACAACATACTTCCCTTTTGTGCTTCTCCTGCCCTGATCTTTACCAGACTTTGGAAAGAGTACAATCACCTGCTCTCTCCAGTGACTTGACTAGTACACAGTACTAGTAATGTACTAATGAAAGAATAGCTGAGGCTTGGGGTGTGTTTTCCTTGTTTTGTTTTGTTTTTAACCTAGATGACTAAGGGCTGACAATGGAGAACCTGGGGAGCTGTGCTCTGGTGCAACTCCACTAATTTCTGCCAGGTGTAACTGGCTGAACCTGATCTCATTTCTGTTCAGCCCAACCAAGAGTGTGTGGATTTGCTGTACTTGTGGTTGCCTCCCCATAGCTCTGTGGAATCATGATATTCAAAATGAGCACATCCCAGCTGGTGCAGGACACTGCCCTTTACCCATGACTCATGCAGTCATTTCCCTTGCAGAAAGGAAGGTCAATGCTGAGTGCAATACCAACAGAAGAGCTTCCCTCACTATGGGGGGCAGCCAGACCTGTGAGGGGAAAAACCCTGTCCCCAGCCGAGTCTCCCTCTGGCCTGCCATGGATACACTGCAAAGCCCTGTCAAGGGTGAAGGCAAAAGATGCAAGGCAGTTGTGAGGAGAGATGCCCTTCTTATAACAGCCCTCTCTCAGGAAGAGCAGTGTGGTCTCTGCACCAGCCTTGACCTGTGGTTCTTCACCTTTGCTTTGAGACACTCAGTGTGTGCTCCTATCCCAGTCATATTTGGGCACCATGACAGGCATGTACCACCACCTCTGCCAGCATGGCAACATCAGCATGGCACTTAAGGAACCCAAGTAGCCTCCTGAGCCTGGTGTGGGCCTTTCTCAAAGCTCTACACCACTCACCACCTCCAAGTACTATCTGCAGAGCAACCGTGCATGGGGCGGAGAGGCCTGGGAGGGCTACTGACAGAGGCAGGGGGCTTTCTGGGTTATGAAAAGCTAAAATCCATTCATTAGATGAGAGAACTTGGATGGAGGGAGTTCCTAAATGCATCACAGCCCCCTCTCCATGCTCTTGACCCTCACAAGCCAGGTCCCATCAAGCTGACAAAAGCCATGACAGCTGGTTCATGCACTGTGCTTCCCTTGGCAGCTCCAGCTGTCGGGAAAGGCCCTCAGCCAGCCAAGCCAGCAGCACTCTGGCACAAGGAGTCCCTCTCCCACTGCCTGCTCCATGCTGCTGCCTTTGTTCCGACTGGCATCCTGCTACCACGTGCCTGGGAACGTGCCACACACACCCCCACAGAGGCCACCAAGAGCTGTGGCCCATCTTTGGGACCCTGTCACAAACCAAAGCACCCCAGGCCAAGCAAAACACACCCATACTCTCCTTTGGCACACGCTTGCTGGTTCACCAGACATTACTGCAATATGTCACATCCTCACATCCTCTAACGCCCAGCAGAGGTGGTCAGGGCTCCCCTGGCAGCCAGTGCTCTCCCTGGGAGAACAACAAAGCCCTGGGTGGGCTCAAGCCCTATCCCTGTTGGGGGCGCAGAAACATTCAGGATGTGTTGCACAGAGGAGAAGCTATCCTGGTACTGAGGTGTTCACAGGGCTGTCTGCACCTCCAACTACAGCCTCCATCACTCCTGTCTTTCCCAATTCCCTCCTCACATCTCTCGTGGATGTGCTTTTTAAATCAACCCAGATCTCACGTGACTTCACCATTCAGCCTGGGGATAAAAGGGGCCTTGCTGGGTATATTCAGAAGGGCTAAAATTAAACATCATGGGACCACAGCAAATTTGAAGAATAATCCCTATCAAGCTCTGGAGCGAGCCCCAGAAATGATGGAGCTGTGCTATGACCCTGGCGCCTCTGTCTCTTCAGGGGGAAGGGGCCCTCTCGGTGTCAGCCTTCAGCACAAGGCATCCAGCTCCCTCCCAGGCAGCCCTTCCTCCAGCCATTCCCCTCCGGCCAGGCACGGCCGCCACATCCGCGTCTGCACGAACCAGCACAGCCCAGCCCTGGAGGACAGGCAGACCCTTTTCTTCCTTTCATTGTAGAAAGCTGAATAAATTCATAACACAAACAGCCCCCGAGGCATCTGCCACGGACATCTGCTCCTCGGGCCTGGGGCTGAGCACAGGAGTATCGGCAACACCACTCGCCCACCAGCATTTGCTGAAGAGAAGGAAAGCGGCCAGCAAAGCACAGCATTAACACAGTGTTAATTAACACAAATCGGACTGCGTGTGGGCATACACAGCGCTGACTCCTGCCCTGAGCCCCCCCATGCACACAAACGCCATTCAGACAGGGAATCACAGCATCGAATAACCGCACAAAAGCGTCGCGCATCTGGCAGCTGCCCACCGCGCCCCTGGGCCCTGCGCCCGCGGGGGCTGCTCCCCTCCTGCCCGTGCCCGCCGTCCCTCCCTTACCGGCGTCTTTCCGCTCCTCTGCTCCTCAGAGGTCTCATCTTGTGCTGCGCGCGTCTTCTCGGGCACCATCCTCCCCCCTCCTGTCCCCGCTGCTCCCCGGCAGTGCTATAAATACATCCCTGTACCTTCAGCTTGCCTGGGTGGCTTCGCTGTGCCTGCGTCCGGGGAGACAGGAGCCGCTCCACTAACCGCTCCTGAATAATGATCGAATCCATAACCGCGGCTGGCAGGACGGACGGACAGCCACCGCGGGCCAAGGAAAAAACCCCAACCCATGTGTTCCCTCCCAGCCTTCGCTAAATCCATGCGGCAGCCCCCCCGCCTACGCGTGCACACACACGCAGCGCTGGCTCGGCTCGCCTCGGTGCCGAGGCGAGGCGAGGAGGAGAGCCGAGGAGAGGCGAGGAAAGGCGAGGAGGCTCCCAGGCAGCTGCCCGGGATTTCCTGCCTCCGCCTGTGCCGCGGGAGGAGCCTGCCAGCGAGGACAGGACAAAGGCCACCGCGGCCGCAGGCCAGAGGCGATGTCTCTCGCCCCGCCAGTGTCCCGCGGAGAGGCTGCGCACGTACCGGATGCTGTCCCTGCCATCAGTCTGACTCCGCGTGACAGATGGGCCTATTCAGCTGCAGGATTTCTTACATACCCTGTCTGACGCAGCCGAGACAAAGGTTTGCTGGAGGAAACCTGCTCTCAGCAAAAATGTGCTGCTTCTGGCTGTGTGGGTTAAGGTCTCAAGGGTCCACAAACCCCCAAAAAGCAGGGTTCAAATATAACCCCTGGAAAGCAGTCCTGCTTGACGTGGATCTGTCCCCACGTGGCACAGGCTGATCTCCTGTCTAGCCCAGGCTCTATTGCAGCCTCATCTCTGAATCCAACTGGAACAGCAGCAGATGCATTCTGGATCTTACAGCAACCATTCAAGGTCTGAAGACGTTTCAGAATAAGGAAGTATCTGTGTGTTCATTAAGCAGATGAACCCAACCCAACAACAGCCCAGCACACCAAAGAAGTCATTCAAATCTCAAGTCTGGGTTCTGAACCCTTCTATAAGATATGCCTTCCAGCTTTTCTGTGCAGCCATAGAAACAGAACAGGAATTTATATAAAACAGACAAAAAGTTCCTAATTTCATATAATCACACCATTCTGGAAGCCAAGAGGTTAATACCACAGCATGTATAATGAAGTGACAGGAGATGACAGCAGTGGTGGTGCTGGAGGAACCTGTCCCTTGCCCCACGGGTTCCTGAGCAGCTTTCTGTTCACCAGTGGGAAGGACCCAGGCTGCAGCTATACTCCCGCCTCGCTCTCAGCCAGAGCTCCTGCTGCTTCTCTGGGATCTGCAGGGCTCCAGGAGTGATTCCACAGAGTGCCAGACCAGCAGGGCCTGCCCTTGGGCCACAACCCAGGGCCTCCACCATGTACCCCAAGTCTGGCTGACACCAGGTTCTGTTATAAGGTACTGAGTCACTATAAGGTCCAGTGGCCTGAAGGGAGGGAGCAGCTGTGAGTGTGCAAAGGAAAGAAGAGGGGAAAAAAACCCCAATGTTTTACCTATGCTGCCATCCTGCAAGCTGATTGAGGGTGATGTCAGAAGTCGCAGGCACAAGGTCCTAAAGGCTGATAAAAATAAATGGAGGAGAACTGGGAAGGACTCCGAGAGCAGGAAAACTCCTGCCATACAACAGCTGTCATATGACACGCCTGAAACCCGTCTTCAAACCACCCTGCTTTGCCAGCAGCATCCTTAATTACACCCACTGGGTCTTGTTCCCAGTCGTTTCTGTGTGTAGCAGTCAAGCAGAAGGCCTGGACTGAGATCCAGGTGTGGCAGGAGTTGCCACTGCTCAGAACATGTCCCTGTTTGGCAGCTCTGCCCTCACTCTGCAGCATTGCTCCATTCCCCAGGGAGCTGACAGCCCTGCATTGGTCTCCCAGCTCAGTGGTAGGTCAGGCCATGCTCATGACACCTCTTCTTCCTCCCAGATCTCCCTAATCCTTGCTTTCCAGGACTGGGGGACTCTCCCACCAGGGTCTGCAACTGGCACAGGACTGAGGAGCAGTGACGGCACCATGCTGCCTGCATTGGGAGCAAGAGGAATGGCTTGTGGCACACCCAAAGCACCATCCAAACCTTAAGATAACAAGAGGTTTCACCAGTCCTTCCACACCATAAACCACAATAGCTGCAAGCAAACCCTCTCCAACCCCCATGAATTCTCATGGCTTGGAAAACCCTTGTCTGAGGGCCACAGGCCACATGGCCAACAACCACAAGCATCTTCCAAAAGCACATGGAGACACGCTGTGTCCCCACGAGCCCACTGCACCAAATCAGAACATTCTTTTGGGCTGGGATCACAGATGAAGTCGACAGTGATTTGGTTGCGACAAAACCACAGTGTTGTTCATGGCCCCAGGAGCTGTGCTGACAGTGCAGAGAGGAACAAGGAACTACTGTCTCCCGAGTGCCTTGAGCTCTCACTCATCACACATGCTCTCAGGACTGGCAGCCAGGGAGGAACTCCAGTCAGAAAGCCATGCCTGATAACTCAGGGAGCAGATTAAGAAAAGAAACAGAAAAGTAGGTTTGGCTACAGAGATCATCTTAAGGCTGAGTGGCCAATGCTATGGCTTCCAAAATGCTGAAGGACAGTCAGCTGGTCTCAGCCTCTCTTGTCCCTCCTAGAGATGTTCATCTGGCATCCTCAGAGTCACCAAACCATAAATGACAGACTCGTTTGTGTCCCTCAGATGTGCTGCATGACACACCCAGAGCTGTTGGATCAGGCTGATCTGTGTCCAAACTTCCCAAAGGCAGCCAATCCAATCTTGTTTTGCCCCTGTCCTTTCTGATCACAATCCTCTTTCCACACAGCCCTTAGAAATGCCCACTGATCCAAATTTCTGAGTGTCAGAGTAGACAACCCCAACCTGCCCAGCCCCAACCTGCCAAACAGTTAGCGAGGGCAACACAGGCATGGGGTGCACCAAGTCCTTCCCACCTCAAAGACCAGCTCTTTGGCAAACTGTGGAGGACAGCAAAGAAGTCCTCCACCTGCAGGGGAGCTGTTTTCTGGCTTAGGGACTGCAGTGCTCAGGCTCCATCCTTAGTGAACAACCAGGAGCATGTCATGGAAGGAAAAACTTCAGCCTGATCCAGACAGACACTCTTGAGCAGCACAGAGCCAGGCAACAGGGTCCCACCAGGGATGCACTCAGCCAGCCTGGCCTGCACAGAAGAGTGGTGAAACTGCATATCCATGGCTTGGCATAGTCAGCACAGTCACGTAATAACAGCATTTATGTTTCTTCCTCTGAAGCAACTAAGTTATTTTCAGAATTCCCCACAGAAGGGAAATTTTCTTCCTGGCTGTTTTCTAGGACGAAGGGAAGGGCAGTTCCAGAAAAGCTGTTTGCTCAAGCTGAACAGGAGGAGCAGCAGGCAGCAAACCCATTCCCAGCTTGGACCAGGGCAATGGAGGCTGAGGGACAGCCAATGTCCTCCATCCAGGTGCATAGCTGGGAACCTCCAGGGCTCAGTTACCACCTTCTTCTCCTGCTGCCTCCTATCCCACTATAAGGAACATCAGTGCTGACTTCAGACAGATGAATCTCACGGGTATTACAAGGTCTCAACTCTGCTGCTCCATCACCAGCAGAGCTGCACACTCACCCTGAGGCTCCTGCTGACCTGATCCAAGGGAAAAAGCCTTGCTGATCCAAACTCTGATGAATAATTTAACCTCAAACTTGCAAGCAAGGCTCCATGTAAGTGGCTTCTGGGAGCATCAGAGCCCTGATGTTTTAGTCAGGCTTCATCCTGAGATGCTCAGGAAAGAGCAAGATACCAGGCATGAAATGCAGAAATCCCAAAGCACAGGATTAATCCTCTATATGTTCAGTGCCACAAGCACAATCCGCACAGCAGCCAGATCTCATCTTTTGTTTTACCTATCCCACAGGTCAAACTTCTAATTTCCTCTCAAGGATCACTGCTGCTTTGTCACATAATCCCTCCAGAAATGTATAAAATTCTATTTCAAAGGTATTTATGCTCCCTGCTTCCAGCTGAAGTGCCTCGTGCTTCCCAAGAAGCACTGTGTGACTCATGCCATGCCTCCACTTCCAGCTCTTAAAAAAGAGCGACGACCGTAATTTGCCTCCTGCTTGTTTAAACTCGTGACTTGCTCTGGAGAGAGTTCACAGAGCTTCTCACACCCAGCTCCTCATTTAGGATAATCTGCACGATATAACAAACTGGGCAGACGTGGAGCTGGCTGGATGTGTTCCAGCAGCCCCCCGGTCGCTGCCCGCTCCTCTCTGTGCACGGAGGAGCCGCGGTGCGGTACCGGAGCGTTCCGCGGGAGGGAGGAGCCGGCCCGCGCAAGGGCCGTGTCCGAGCGGGGAGCGCCCAGGCGGCTTCCCCGGCCAGGGCCACACGGAAATCAACGTACAGGTCAAACCAGCCGCCCCCGCTGCTTCCTCCGATTGCCAGCACATTCCTTAGCACAGGACAGAGGTTTCCAAATTTAGCCTGTTAAGACGGAAGGAGAAACCAGGTAGTGCAGGAAGGTCCGCGGCAGTCTCGGCACTACTGCTGCTGATCTCTCCCTCCGATTCATCCTCCAGCTCTGCAGCACAAACCAGGCTTAAATGGATGCCTGGCTTCTCATCTCAAAGCTACAGCTGGGAAAACCAGGGAGAGGCAGAGCAGAGCCCTGCCAGCCTTGGGAAGCCAGGAACATGTTTGGGAGACAAACAGGTACACGTTGCTCTGGGGCACAAAAGCTGGCTGGGCTGAGAGCGGTTTGGTGGAAGAGGATGGAAAATAATGGTGATTTATCCTCTGCATTAGAAAGGCACTGCTTCTTCCAGCTCTCAGGTTTCTCCATCCAAACGAAAAGAACATCAGTTTTGGAAGTTCTTGATGCATGTTAACATACATGAACAGGAAAAGGCTGGGGACAGGATCCTACAGAAGATGCAGTTTATGTTACAGGTAGTGGTCCCAATCCTGCGATCCTTACTCACCGAGTAGTCCCTTTGAAATAGAGACGACTGCTCACGTGAGTAAGGGATGCAGGATCAGGCCTGTCTACCAAAGAGGCTGAATCCTGACCTGGAGAGGACATCAAGGCCTCTGAGCATTGTGAGACACCTACACCTGGTCCAGCAGGAGCTGATCCAAGGGCATCACAGGGGAAGACAGTCCAGGCTGGGGCACCACACCTGCAAACAGCACACTGAGCACAGACTATGGAGAGCAAGGCAGTGGACAACAAAGGCGTTCCACTCAAGCAGAAATTCTCCTGATTCATTCCCAATTCACCCATCTCATGGATGCTCCTATGTCTGCAAGGAGATCTTTCTTAACCCTGCTATCCTCCCAGCAGTCTCCTGAAAACCTCATTGGGAGAATGAAAGCCAACTGTCTTGGAAGAACTCCCAACCTCTATCTTCCAGCTACAATTAGCATAACTTTAGGAGTAGCTGATGCCCACAAGAGAGGAGAATAAGCCCACTCAGCTCACCAAATAATTTTAAATTTCATTAATTAAGGGGGAAAAGGCAGCTCTCTAAACAACCTTCAGTTCTGGGAGGCACCCAAGGAGCAAAAAGCTGGCCTCAGACTGTGTGAGCAATAACCCCAAAAAGCTCTGCAGAACAAGGAGGTAGAGGCACCTTCTTCTTCCTAGGGAGTGTCCTGCAGGTCTTCCAACAAGGATGCAAATGCCCAGGCTCCAGCCACACACCCTCCCTCCCTGCTGGCAGCTGCCTCTGCACACTCAGTAACATGCAGAGCCCTTGTGCACCTTGAGACAGCAGAGGCACACAGTGGACAGCAGAGGACCTTCCCCTTCCTGCCCACCCTCACCCCTGGGCTTGCAGCCCCAGCCCACTTGACCGAGATGAGCCTGCTGAGAGGGAGCCATGCACTCACCCTCCTCCCTTTGCACCAGCACAGCTCTGCCTGAGCTCCAGCTCCATCCCCACACAACACAGCCATACCTGGCTGCAAAGTGCTGTCCCTCGGGCCCCCACGGGCCAGTGTTCCTGGGGAAAGCAGCTGTGTGCCTTGCAGTCTGCCCCAGCTCACTGTGCTGTGTGCTGCACCATCTCCCATCCCACAGAGGACCCCCAGGAGCCGGTTTCCCAGCCCCACGATAAAAACAGTCTGTGCAAACATCACTGCCCACATCAGTCTGCCCAGGGCTGGGCCCTGTGTCAGGACTAGCATCTGTCTTTGCAGATGGATAATTAGATTCCTTTTCCATTTCCTTTCTCCTCCTGATGGTTTCTCCTGCTAACAGTTCCCCCACAGCCCTGCACAATCCAGCAGCATTAGTCAGAGGGAAATTCTGCTCCCTTCCTCCCCAGGATGTTGTTCTTGGTTCAATATGAACAGCAGAATGAACTGCACGATGATTTGAGTGCTTCATTGCAGTAGCATTTGTCCTTTTCAGCCTGGCAAACACAGGCTTCCCTCCCATAGCTGCACCCTGCTCCTTTTCCCCAGGTGACACAGGAATCACAGCGTGAATTCGATGAGTGTGATGTTGGCAATTGGAAGCAATTAGCTAATCAGCAGGAATACTCAATCAGCTGGACTGGGGTTGCAGCACATCTCCATTTATGAGCAGTGGTGCCAAACACTCCTTTTGGGCAGGGCCTAAAGAAGCGTACCTGATTCTCAGCCATGGTGTGAGATGCTCTCAGAAAAAGATCATAACACCCTCCTGCAGGAAACCTGAGGAAGAGATGGAGCAATGATGAAATTGGGGTAATTTAACACAGAGCTGTATCTCAGAGCTCCCAGAGAAGGAGAGTGTTGTGTGCTCAGATGAAGTATCCAAAGAGATCCTCACTGAGCATACAAGATTGTCTGTCCTTCCCTGCCACTAAGAAGTGGCTTTCTGGGAAGCAGTACTGAAACCTGAAGCCCTGATGGTTGCACAAGCATCCCCAGGACCTGCAGAGATGCACAGACACATCAGTTCCACCTGACAGAGAGGACTTATCCTGCTGGGATCCACAACTCTCCCACAGTTTTCCCCTCACAGGAGATGTACAGACTGAAGCTTTCAGAGACAATCTGTCAATTCTGTCCTCTTGTACCCTGTGACATCCTGTGTTCTCCATGGGCAATGTCCTGAATCCATGCAGAGCACGGAGCTCACAGCCCTGCAGTGCAAATCCTTGAGACTTCCAGCAGCTCCATATCACTGCCTGGGCTTGGTGGCTTCTATTCTGCACCTGGCTACAAAACCCAAACTGCTGCCTGCTCCATGCAAGGGGCTTTGAAAGGCCTTTCAGAAGATTCCAGGTGCTCACAGCTGACTCTCCCCGCTGTGATCCATGCCAGCCCACTGCTGGCTGCCCACCAAGAGCTGGATAGAGCATTACCCAGCTGTGCCAGGCTCTCAGGCCGTGAGGCTGAGACACTGCAGCCATCAGTCAGTGCCTCTTGCACCATTTGCAGCCTGGCTGGGCTTCCAGGCCTGGCACACACTGATGCCCACACTGGATCGTGGTGGCAGCAAGGCACAATGTTCCCAAAGGGCATCACGGCCCTGACTGCCTGAGCAGGTCCCCAGCACAGCTGTGTTGTGGGCCACTGGCACAGCTGTGGGACCACCCAGGCAGATACAGAGCCTGGCAGTTTGCTGCATGAATGAAGAAGAAAAGGTAAGGGCAGCAAGGCAGCTGGGGAGCAGGATTGTTCCCCACTTGCCTGTGGTTGTGCAGCCATCCAGCATTCACATCAGCTCCTTGTACCCTGCCTGCCATCACAGACACTGAGGCCCTGCCTGGGGGGCAGCTGTCAGAATAATCAAAAACAGAATCAAGAAATGCTTTCCAACACCTTTCTCTCCCCTTCTCCATCACCTGCTTGCTCCAGCAAACACCAAGCCTGGTTACACCTTTGCTGCACAACTCACCACATCCCTGTGCCCTGCAGTGTGACTGGAGATTCACATTTTATGTGATGATGGGAGAAAACTTCAAGTCACTGAACATCTAAATCAAACTGTGCTGTCAAAGGGAATTTAAACAAAGTTTCTTCCAAGCTTAAGAGTATGTAACTGCTGAGTGTTGCTTCTCCTTATCAGGGAGATGTTGACCAGTATGGCAAAAATAAGACTAGTTAGTCTGAGTTCGTAGTGAAACAGAGCAAAGAGCCTTAGATGAAGAATTATCTGGCTCAGAGTCTCAGCAGAGATTGTGTCCAATACTAGAGGGCTCCCCATGCCTTTCCATAACACAGGTGTGAATTGCAAGGTCTGGAACCCACAGTAAGGATGACCACATAGATCATTTACCAAGACTGGTGAACACTGACAGGTCCTGGTGGCTCTGCAGTACCCAGATGAACATCCTGCCTGAGGCTGCTGCAGGACACAGCACAGTTGGCCAGGCGGGGGGCTCAGCTCAGCAATCTTGGTGCTCTTGTGACAGAGGGACAGTAACAGGCACCCCAGCACTGAGCCAGGAGCCCAGCACAGCCCACCAGCACAGCAGCCTTGTCTGCTTCAGTCCAGCCCCAGACTTCATTAGCAGTTTTGCAGCAGTGAGAGATTCCTACTAACCGCTGAGATGGAGCCATCTGTTTCCATTTATGTGCTGGCTCACAGGAGCAGCTACACAGCAAAAGGACTCTAGAGAGGGTTTGCTTTCCTCAGCACACAGGGAGTGAACAGCCAGCCAGTTGGGACAGAGGCTGAATTCACTCTCCTCAGTGACCTAATACCTCCTTTTTGCAAAGTGAACACCTGGGAGGCACTGCAGCCCTCCCTCTTTGATTTTGTGACCAAGCTCCATCATTAATCCATCTACAGGCCACTTCCCTGAAGGCACAGAGGAGTTGCTCCCAAGTCCAACTACACCAAATTACTGCTCTGCATGGCACAGCAGCAGAGGAGGGGTTGATAAAGCTGTTCCCACATCTCTTGGCCTGCCCTCTCAAAGCCAAAAGGAATCTGCCACTGATAAGCCAGGATCCCTAATTTAACAGCTACCAGGCCCTGTTTTTTTCTATATCAGGGTCCTGCAGAAATCATGTCATGCAAAGAAATCTTTACCCAGACACCTTTTCCATGCATTCATTTTTATGTACACACTGCTTGGGCCAACCAGGTACCCAGCTGCCCCACAAAAGTGCAAAATGTGCTAGTGGTGCCTGTGCAGCACAAAGGCACAGAGTGGAGATGAAAATGGCAGCAGGTACCATGGGAGGGTCTAGGCAGCTTCCAAAAAAGGTAGAAGAGGAAAGGGATAAAAACTGGGGACACCCTCTGTGGGAAGGGTTATGGAAGTATTGGTCCTGTCTGGCAGTTGAACTTTGGGAGGACTTTGCCAGCTTGCTTTACCAGTCACACCTGCTTGGGAGGGAAAATAGTCTTCTTGCTCAACAGGAGGTTTCATACTATAAAACAGATTGCTTAATTCTTGGCAGTTTGTGTTCACCCTTTTCCTGTGTTTGCTGCTTCCTCTCTGAGTACACATTTTTTCAGAGCCAGAAGAGATATTATGCTCCTCTCAGGCTGCCCATGGGCCCTGCAATTCCCTTCAGAGATTCTTTCCATTTGGAAGATCTGCTGCTTGTGGTGGACCTACAACAACAGCAGAGAGCAGCAAAACATATACTAAGTTTTCCTTTCCTTCACAACAAAATCTTCCTAGTCTTGACTGGAGAGAGCAGAAGTGAGTGTTCCTAGAGAACAGAGTGTTCCTGGAGAACACTGCTCTTAGGTGAAAAAGGATGGAATATCAGGACATAGCATGAACAAAACACAGCAACAGTAACACTCTGTGATACTGCAGTAGCAGCAACTGGCTGGACAAAACTGCCACAAAACCAAAATCCTAAAGCATCCTACACAGCTTCATGGAGGGATCCTTCCCAACACGATCTTGTCTTACTGCCCCAATCCCATCACCAGCTTCTCTGCCCCTTTGTGTTTTTGATTACCTCACCTCCAACCACACCCCTCCAGAGAGTTCTGGATCACTTGGCAGGCACCACAATGCTCAGCCCCACAACAACATAGCACTGATGCTGCAGCCAGAGGTGGGAGAACAGCCAGACCTCAGGTCCATAGCTGGGAAAGAGTTTTCTTTAAAGTGTATCCTCCTGTAGCTCATGTGTCTGCTGCAACAGCCTGAGCATAGGAGCTTCCCTTGCTTCTCCAATCTGCCTTTGCTTTGCTATCACATATTGCCAAGCTGTCCCACTCAGCTCTGCTCTGCTGAAATCTCCCCAGGACACATTTCTCCTCAAAGCTCCAGACAGAGTGACATTGCCATCCTGGTCCATTACAGCCCTGTCCCAGTCACCCTGAGGCTGCTCCCAGGGACTGAGTACATTGCAGAGAGCACACACAGCTTCAGGCCACAGAGCACAGGGCTGCTGAACCTGAGAGACCAGGGGAGCCCTGCCTCCTGCAGTTCCCAGCCCACCGGGCAAAGCTGTGCTCAGGCAAGCAGGATCTGCTGCCAAGACCTTCCCCAGTGAAGGAAGAACCAGTGACCCTGCCCCGAATCAGGGGAGGCCCTGAGCAGCACAGCAGGGCTGGGCACAGAGCCCTGAGTTACCATCCCAGCTCCAGAGCTGACAAACCTCCCAGCAGAGGCAGCGCCTGCTACAAAGCCTCTTTTGTTCCTGACACACGAGCTCGCTGCAGGCTGCCGCCGGGACACATCTTTATTGTGCCCTCCTGACTTCAGCAGCAGGCAAGGCATGGGGATAATGGTCCCTTTCTGGGATGCTGCTGGGGCTCACACACAGAGGCTGCAGATGCAGGGGGCTGCCAAAGTCCTGAGCCCTGCCGGGCAGCCAGTGCTGGCACCATGCATCCATCACCACTGACAGCAGCACACACCTCTCCTGGGGCTCCACTGACACAAACTCCCTCTCAAAGACATGGCAGAGCTCCTCTGTAACCCAGCCAGCACCTGTCACCTGTCATTGCACTTCAGTGTCATGGGCACAGCTGTGGGATGCTGAGCAGAGGGGGGAAAAGGGGCATTTTAAACACAAAATACCTGTTTGTCCATGCACTTTGAGATTGTTTCATCATGTACAGGCATGGAGACAATTCTGAGGCAGGGGAGAGCAAAGTCTCCAAACTCTTGTCCTCACTGTGACATGGTCACAACAGGATTCATTTTCAGTCCCTGCTCCCAGTTCAACAGGGAAGAGGAACAGGAGGGCTGCAGAAAGTCTCTTGCTAGATCCCAAGAATGGTTAAACTCTCCCTATTTAACAGTGGTGGGAGGGGAATTTATATCCAAGCAAGGGTCTTGATGCACCTGGGACAAGGCCAAGAGAAAAGCAAATTCTTCCAGTCAGTTTATCCCCCTTCAATACTGCCTGCCCAGCTACAGGGAGTTTCTGCAGCCACAGAGACATGAGAAAGGACTGCTTTTATTTTCCCAGCCATAGCCTACCACAGCCCAGCATCTCTTCAGCTGGAGCCAGAAGACAACTAAGCTTAAGGGGAAGTGGCTGGACACCCCCACACAGCTTGTGAGACAGCACTTGGAAGCTGTCCTTATTGAAAAACATGGAATTTACTGAAGTCCAGAGCTGCATCTGGTAGACCAGCTCCAGCATTGAGGATAGAGGTGGGCTTGCTGAACACCAGCAGAGTCCAAGGACAACAGGCTCCATCTGTGCAACAGAAAATCTTGGCCACTTCAAAATAGCAGACATCAAGGCAGGAGGAAGGGCCCTTTGCCATGTCAGGAAGCAGAATTATCTGGTAGTTTCTGCAAGTAGCATCTGTGGTCTCATGTACCCTTCATTACTATCTGGACCTGCAGCTGACACCCCAGCTGGCTCCCACCCCATGCTCCAGATCCTCAGATCTCCCAGGTTTCTCACTGACATCTTGGGTCCTAAAAAGCAAAGCCTTCAGGAGGGCTCTGATCCCCTTTTCTGCTGATCCACAGGGTCCTCAGATTCAAAGAACCCAGCAGGGACTTTTCCATCCATGCACATACGTTCAGCACCTTTCCACACATGATCACACTTAAGAGTGTTTTCCAGCTGGGCACAGCTCAGCACCCTGCAGGACAGGGATGGACCTTTCATCAGAACTAACTGCTCTGATATGACATGTGACATGTCCAGCTGTGTTCTTCGGACTCTGCTTCTCCTTCCTACTTCTCCCCACGCTAGCATGTAGAAAGATGCGAACAGAAAGATTAAAAACTGCCAGAGCCATTACCCACTTCCCACCCTCTCACACAGCTGTTCACCACTGGGCAGGAGGCACAGGGCTCTCCTGGAGCCTCAGCCCCTCACCTGCATCATTCAAAGAGCATCATAAGCTCTGGCTGGGCCTCCAAACACTGCTCCACCTCAGAGCTGGAGATGGATGAGGTCACCTCCAGTCTGAAATCACTTCCCTTTTCAAACTGCTCCCAAGACTGTGCCACAGATTAAAAAGAGTGGGATGGGTGGGGAGGGAAACCCAAACCAATGGAGCATGTTCCCCATTAGGAGCTCAACACTTAATTTATCTCTGCCTCCCAGTCGACTGCCATCCGAACCCTCCACCCTCCCTCCTTCCCCTGCAAGAACAAACCTGGCAGAAACTGCTTTGAATTAACAGCAGGGTATGGCACAAGCTGCATGGGACTACACTCGACCCCAAACCCAAGCAGAGCAGTGGGGAAGAATCACAGTTTGCTGTTGTCAGATGAGCTCAGCCACACTGCTGTGCCTTGTGCCAGCTCCAATTGCTGACCTCCAGCTGCAGCAGCCCAGCTCTATCTCCCCACACACAAAGGGTTGGAAATGGTTTGTACTGGCAATGCAGCACTGAGCACCAGCACCACAACCCTGTGGTTTCTCCAGCACAGCCCCTTTCTCCACTGTACAAGTGACCACATTGGCCAAGGTTGGCAGCAGGATTCTCCCACCTGGATCAGACAGAACAAATAGCTGAGGAACCAGACTGAGAAAGGAAAATGAAAATTAAGATCACCGGGAAGGGGGAGTCCTAAGGAAAAGAGCCTTGCAGTGGCCACACTTGGCCAGGAGAAACCAGACTGACAGTTCAGTGGCATTCTTTTAAAAACACATTGACCACAGATGAATCAGTGTCTCATTGTTAGAAGGGCTGACCTGACCACAGAACCCAGCAGTGCCTCAGGCAGTAACGGCCACCACACATCACTGTTATACACACATACTCCTACACAGTCATGGGTTTTTCCTCTCACCCCAGACTTTGCTCAACACAGGGAGGCACCCAGGTTTTGTGGGTCTCTTCCAGAATTCCCAGTCT
The DNA here is from genome assembly GCA_013399915.1 of Illadopsis cleaveri. NCBI lineage: Eukaryota > Metazoa > Chordata > Aves > Passeriformes > Timaliidae > Illadopsis > Illadopsis cleaveri. The sequence continues at coordinate 822,456 of VXBB01012967.1, forward strand.
CACTGCAATGGCAGTCATTGGATGGGGCCATTTTGTCAGCAAATACAGCTGCTGCTATCCATCAGATTCTGTGATCCAGAATCCAATCCAGTTCACACATGCACATGGCCTTGGCCTCACTGGTGACACAGCAGCCACTGGGCATGACCCCACAGTGTGATATGAGCTATTGCAAATGCAGTGCATAGAGGAACAAGGGGCAGAGCATGCTCGAGTGCAGCTATGGATCACATCCTGCATAATTTTAGACTTCCTTCAAGCAGATGGAAGACTGGGTTGTGTGTGCTGCCAATCCTGTGATAGTTTCTTTGGATCACACAACAACCTGGGGGCTGAACAGCAGGAGAAGTACAGCATGACTGCATTTCCCAGACAGCACTTTGCTCCTCAGCCTCTTTCCAGAGGCCAGCCCTGGACAACAATCAGTCAAAACTGCAATGAAAGTGAGACCTTTCTTCCTTGTGGGCTTCAGCCCTTCTAGAAGCAGTGGGCACCAGAAAAAGGAATCTCTCTCAACCCCTGGCACCAGGCACGGACCTGGGCTGTTCAGGTAGCTCCTCTTCAGCATAGACTAGGAATAAATACACTGCAGGACAAACAGGTTTCAGCAGATGAAGCAGCAGGCTGTTCCCACCTGGCTGCATTCCCACCAGCTTCTTTCTGCCACTTCTGGCTTCACAGCTGTAACTCAGTAAGACACCAGCAGAAGTCATCAACACAGTGAGGACCTGGTGGGGAAGTGACTGTCCAACAGACAGGCTGCCTTGCTGGGGAGATGAGGAACCACAGAGCTTCTACACAGCAGTGCCTGTGAGTCCCCAGTGGGACAGCTCCAACAGCAGTGAGTGGAGCAGGGTGTGCTTCACACCCACTGCCCTGAGAAACACCAACCACTACATGGAAGGAACAGGTCTGAAGCTGAACATTTGGGCTAAGAGGAATCCTGAGGCTCAAGTGCCTCTGGGAAGCTTTAGTTGTGGTGGCATTGACTCACAGGGGAGCAGAGCCACTCCTTCATCAAAGTATGCTGCATATCCCTAAAAATCATGGCCTCCAGACAGAAATGCCTCTAGACAGAGCTGTTATATCCTGGGCTTCAGTTCTACCACCTCTAAGCATAGAGAACCTCACTGCAAACACCCACACCTGCCCTGGCTGCGCCAGTGCCGTCTGCTGAGCCCTTAAGGATCCTGTGCTGGAAAGCACTGAAAAAGGGTCATGCTCTTCACCCTGCACCCAGACACCCTGGAGAGCTCCAAGCCATGTTCTCTGTCCCCTGCAAAAGATATCAACACTGCAAAAGATAAGAAAAGATCTACAAGAGCAAAGCTTGTGTGAGTTTTCCATGCTGTGATGAGTCTGGGTGAAGCAGAGATCAGCACATGGGAGCATAAGGCCTCAGGGCAGTGCACTGCCTGGCTCCTCAGGCCTGGATTTGTCATCCAGAGAGCAGACTGCAGTCAGCTGCACACTCCCAGGGAGCACATCCCTGTGTCAGGGTGCTGAGCTGGAGCACAGAGGTAATCCCAGGCACAGAGGGCCCATGCTCAGCACACAAGACAACTGCCAGGCACACAGAGCAGTCAGAAGGCAGCACAGCCACTGTAATAAACAGTGACTATCCACCAGCCAGCTCCTGCCAGGGAGACACAGGAGGGGTTTAAGGAGAAGTCTGAAAGAAAATAAAGAGGACAACTTTCAAAAGAAGGTGGGATGAGCTTAACAGATTAATCTGCAGTGGAACATCTCTGCTGAATAGGTCCCTAAAATAGAAGCAGCATTGTAAAAGTTTCAGTTCCAATACAGAAACCAAAATGTTAAATGGGTCTGTTACTCCTGAGCACAGCCATGATCCTTTCACAGAGCTACAACTCTCACTGATTTTTTTGAGGCAAAGATGAAAGGGCCATTCAGCGCAGCCTGGAACATACCTCTTGCAGTATTTTTAGTTATTTTCCTTCAGCAACCCCTTTCCTGGACCTAATCCATGGACCACAGCACATGAAAGGCAACTGTAAGCCTGGCACCAGGTGTGTAAATGCCGAGGCAGCAGCAGCCTCCTCATGGGAGATGCTGAGAGCTCTTGCTACACAACAACTTGGATCAGAGAGGGATGGTGGGGGGAAAGCAGTGACAAGGCTGCTCACCAGAGCCAAATTTATAAAAACACAGGAGGTATCTAGCTCCTCAGTTTCAAAGGAGTCAGGCACTTTCATCTGTGTTAAAAGGTTGGCCCTTGGTTCCTATTATTGCAAATTGCCTAAAATTTTTGCCTTTTAAGTAACTACACTGTACAATGGCCTTTGTGGAAAAGCTCATGTTTCAGCATAGTGCCTTTCATCTCCACACCACCAACCCAGACCAGAGGAATGTGTCAGTTCCTTGGTTAATCCAGAATGTGCCAACAATTTCAGAGGCACTGCAAGCAGGATCACTTCATTTGTGGCAGGAACAGCCCACAGTCCTGGACTGGCACAGTGGGGAAACTGCAAGGCTGTGGCCCAGGAGAGGCTCCACAGACACCATTGCCATGCAAACGCTCAGTAACTGCCATCAGTCACAAGGCCCCACTGAGCTTTGTACTGGAACAGGAAGATCAGAGCTGCTATTATCTTACAAAAATAAGGCACTGGGTTTACAACCCAACTCTGCAATTTTGGCAAATCTCACCCCTGATAATTCAGTATAAAATACTGCAGGCAGACCAGGCAGCCCAATTTGACCAAGTCAGATGTGAAAACTGAGTATTGTCCTGACAAGGTCTCAGGGATGGTATTTTCTACTGAATTCAAGACTGCCATTTTGCCTCTCTCCTCATCAAAAATTACAGCCTTAGGAACAAACCTTATCACCCAACTGGACTGCAGGAGACAGACACTAAAGCCATACATTTTGTAGAGGGTTATTAAAAGACAGACATTCAAAAGTGCATTCTCTACACCTCCTAAAATCTTTTCCACCTTAAGATAACAATTTCTTCCCTGAAAAATTGAGAGAGAAAGCAATCACAAAAGGTTTGTGTCCCAAGCTGAATAAGCACTACTGCCCTTGTATCAGGACCACAGCCCAATCATTGAACAAACAGGGTTCTCCATAAGATCTGTTCTTTGCTGATAATATCACTGTTACACTGGTCTTTGCTGCTATTTCAGTCTTGATTTCCACTGTAACGTTTATCCAGTCAGTCATCAATATACTCTCTACTTGCCCTGTAGAAAAACTGTTATCAGCAACTCGCTAACACAGTCCTGATTGTAAGGAACAGATAATTGTGGAATCCTCCCTCCTGAGAATTTTTCTGTGGTATTGCTGATTTCATAAATTTCTTTCTGGGCTCATCTGAAAATAACAAAAATGGTAAAGTACATGAGATGTAAGATGAGAGATACTAACAGAGCACGCACTGGTATAGCAGAGTTCATGAAGATGTCACCTTTGAGATGATTACATTGGATTTCTAGAAGTCAGAACGAAACCAGATTAAAAAGATATTAGAGAAGACAGAAAGTCATTTGACTGTAAACGCTGTGGCTGTTGGACGCACAAGGGGCAGCAACACGCAATGTTTGAAAGAACTTGGAAGCAATGGGGTGGAAAAAATTGCATTTGCTAGGCTGTGTTTTCCTACGAGGCAACCCAAAGGAAATGGAAACAGCCGTGTAGGTAAGGAGAGGAGTGAGGCAGTGTGGGGAATGCTCCACACAGTCGATGGGTTAGCAGAGAGCCAGCACCCCCATGCAATGTCAGCTCAAGTGACAGCCACAACAGGCCAAGAGTAATTTGTCACTCGCAGCCCTTTAACGAGAACTGGGTGCAAAATCAAATTAGATACCCACGAATAGCTCCTAGGATGTGCAGCACAGCATGAAGTCAAACCTTTATATGTTTTAGGAATCCAAAGATAACTATCTTCAAGCAAAGTCTGGAACCACTGTTGTACACAAAATGAGGAGGGGTTCTCTTGGGCTTCCAACCTGGGCTCTGACTTGCTAGGCCAAACAGCAATGTCTTGGGGTGTATTTTCTGGGATTTATTTTCTCAGATTTATTCTTTGTATGGGTTCTCATCCCACTACCCCTCGCAGGCTTTTCAGGCTCATTTATAAACCATTGCCTTGAAAATACAAAGCAAGACCTGCTTCCTCTTCTGAAGAAAATACATGCTGGCCTATTACTGCAGGATGCCAGCCAAGAGGTGGGTGGATGCCCTAATTATTATTTTTTTTTTAAATAATGAAGAAAAATAGTTATTTGTCATGAAGGAAAATCCCTAATGAGCTAAGGGACAAACTCTAGGCATCCAGTACACATGGATTCACTGAAGCCACAAGGAAGCTCAGCCCTCGAGCATATGCAGGGTGTCTGAGGAAACAAGAGCAGTGGTCTCATCCAGACATTTCCTGGATGTCCACTGCCATTAATGTCATGATAAATGGGATCTGAGTCCTCCAAAATGCCCAATATGTGCTGTGAGTTCTAACTTGCAAGGACACACTTCAGTACCAAACACACCCAAGTGCAAGATGCAGCACAGGAGCAGCTGATGGGAAGAAGCCTCCACACACTTCGCAAAGAACCAGAAGATGGCTCATTAAGCTTTCAGACTAACAAGCCCCATGATATCCCTCATTAGCAACCCCATGCACACACTGCACTGCTGCCACACGTGGGGCAGCTCCAATAACAACATCACTTGTTTACCAAGAGAACAATTCTGCTATTGCCTGACACCTGCCCATGACAGTGCGACCACGGGAGGAGCAGGGAGATGTTCAGATGACACTGGGCATTCAAACGAGGCAGCAAAACGCCTGGCACTGGCTGGAACGTCTGAGCAGCTGCTGAGGACCAGCCCTACCATCTCAAACAGAAAGGCTTTCACTGACATTAATGAGAGCTGCTGCAAATAATGCCATCCCACAGCTGTGAGATGGCATCCAAGTCCATTTGGGGACTGGCAGCTGAACAGAGCAGGCACTGAGGAACAGGAATGCTGGGCTCCATCCAGTTGTTTCTGGTTTACTCAAATTGCTGTGAGATCCAGTGCTGTGAACCTGGTGTGAGCCAAGCATGGTGGGGCAGGGCAGATGAGGCTTATCCAGGTGACAAGAGGACATACTCTTGCTGCACAGTGATGGTCATCAGGGTCCCAAGCAGGTCCATGGGGCACTACTGGGGCATATGCAGCAAGCAGCCTCTAACACACTGACCTCCGTGGGCCTGCTCTGAGCCTCTGAAGTGTCACCCCCAGAACTGCTGGCAGACTAGAGCTGATCCAGAGGCTCCAGCTGCTCAGTGAACCTGGAGTGCTTCCCAAGCATGTGCCTGGATTAACTGCTCAGTGAAAGCACCAAGTTCTGCTAAATTACTGTCCTCCCCAATATCCACTTCCCTCATAAATACATGCACTGCCAAGGGCTCCTTTCAAGGGGTGGGGAGCTTCTCAAAGCAGCTGAACAGCACAGGTATAAACCTTGGGATGAGACACAAGCAGTTTCTCTTCTGCTTGCTACAGCTCCAGTGCACTGCTCCAGCTGCATCACAGAAACGATCTCTGAGAGTCAGGACTGCAAGAACAACTGCTGGGAGACAAGAGATCATCCCTGACAGCATCTCTCACTGTCCAATGATACAGCCCTGCTCATCTTGGCCTTCTGCAATCATGGCAAGGCTTTGCTGCAGACCAGCTCCATCTCTTGAATTAACTCCTGCTGCCTTGATTCAGCCCACTGCCTACAAAATAGAGCAAATCCCAGCTTCTGAAGGCTCTGATGCTTCTTCCATTACTGTCTGATCCCAGCTGGCACCAGACTCTCTAAGCAGCAGGAATCTCTGAGAATCTATAGGATCTTAAAAGCCATAAATCTCCCTGACATTTTTTACAGCAGGCCTTGGGCAGAGGGAAATTACTATTGGTCTAGATGGGCATTTCCAGTACTGCCTACCCACATTTCCAGTGATTTCATATCATTTGCAGAGACTCAAGAGAGCTTTAAACCAAACAGAAAGCACAGCCAAGGGGACTGTGCGTAGGGCAGGCAGATGCCTTTGTGACTCACATTTCACCTGAATATATAATTAATGTAGTATGTAATTTATTTGAAAATAAAAGTGGCTGTAAGCCTGCAAGATCTAAAGAGACTCAACCTATGTACGTATCACAGCAAGAATGAGCTTAGTGCATCAGGAAGGATTAAAATAGTTCCCACACTGAGGAAACTGCAAGAAGACATTACAAAAAGCTGAAAGCAAAGTGACTTGCCTGTGAAGTAACCTTAAAAATAATTTCAATACAAACTATAGTAGTAAAAGGCCTGGCTTGTGCTCTCACATTCTCACAGCTTCATGCACCAGGGGTCTGCAAGGAAAAATGAAACGTTATCATTGGAGCCACACCTGTACTGCCATGGGCTTTGCCTCACAGAAAGCAGAAGGAAGATGTTAAGCCCTTGGAGCCTCTTTTCCCACAAGCTGAGTGGATCTCTTTCCCCTCCTTGCTTCTGCACTGAGAACATCCAGAGGTCAGTGGGATGGGCTCACTCCTCATGGCCAGTCTCCAGGAGCTAGCACTCATGATCCTGTGGTTTATTTGCTCAGCCTGCACTCTCAGCTCCCAGTTTCCCTGCCAGGAGTCATTCTGGGAGAACAGCACCAACTGCCTCGGGTGGGGTCAGACAGAGACGGGGCCATCCCATCTCCATACACACACCCCGGACACACTGGATAACGAGCTGCATGACAAACAGGGCACTCCCAAAGATCCCCGGAAGAGCAAAGGGCTGAGCTGCACAAAGCTCAGGTCTCCCTGTCCTTGGCACCCAGCAGTCACACAGCACGGCAGGGTCAGGCAGCCGCTGCCCCTCTCTCCCCAGCAGGAGTCAGGGCAGGGTGAGCACGGCTGTTTCTGCCATCAGCCACTGCCACCGTGCACAGAAACAGCCCAGATTTAAGAGCTGAGTGAACAACTGGAGTTAACTTCTAGTAAGGGCTTCCCACCTCTGACTGACTTACAACTACACTGGCTCACACCTCACAGAGCCTCAGGCTTGCATGAACCACAGACCAAGACCCTCCAGTGCTCCATTTCCAAGTGTTAACCCCAAGCCTCCCTCGGCCCAGGCTGCCATGGCACAGCACCAGGCCGAGGGCTCCACAGCTTATCCAGAGGTCCCTGCCATCCTGAGCATCCCTGCACTGTCCTGCCCTGCCCAGCACAGCTATATTCCTCTTCTAGAACTCAACTTCAGCCTCAACTTCTCTTATTTCTTTTGACTTCAGGAGTGGACAGTTGTACCCAAGCCAGAAACTAAACAATTCTCCTCCCCCTCTTGGCGTTACACCCATGCAGATGCTTGTGCAGGGTTTCACTTCCTCTTCAGCTCTTGGCCAACACTTGGCCAAGCTTTGCTCGTTAGCAAAACAGTCCCTGCATCTTCTCAGCACACTCTCCCTTCCAGCCACCCCCAGCACTTGGCTGCTGTGATGCTGCTGGGCACCAGCCTTGTGGCCAGGGAGTGAGGACTGAGGGAAAGGATTAAAAACTAGAGCTGAATGCAGCTCAGACTGCAGGTCATAACAGATTTCAACTAATGCACTGGAAGTACAAAGGAGAAGGAATGAAGAATATCACCCCATTCAGTCCTAAAACAAAGACAGCGCTTACTTAAGTCAGAAGCAACAGATCTGTTCCACTTCCTGCAGCCCAGCCCCTATGGTCAGCACTGTACATCCAAATCTTCCCTCTTGGCGTGCAGTGCTACCTTCCACTGCTCATGCTGAACAGTGTTTCTGAAAAGCCAAGTCATGGATGAACAGCAGCACACATATATACTGATGAAGAGCATATGTTCTGGCATCTGATCCCAGCACCACACACAAATCCAGCTCCTGAACACTTCTGTGGGAACAAGATGACTGCAAACCTCTTCACAGCTCCAGGGACAAATCTCTGGGAGAAAAGGAATGTGTAACAGCAGACAAATGTTTTTTCCTGTGCTTCAAGGCTAACCACACTGTAGACATGCACACACGCACACAAAATCCAGCCCTTGTGGGAATTATTCCAGTATGCTATGAAACAACTTGCATACCCTTCACAAACATCTGAAGTCACACACGTATTAGAGGTGCCCCACATTTCTTTTATGAGTAGAGCATTATCTTGTGTGGTTTCACTGTCACAGGGAAACTTCTGCCTTGGGCAAGAAGAGGACAAACATTTAGTGTTGGTCAGGGAAGAAAACTCTACAGGTAAGCAAAGAATGCACCCTCCAGTTCATCCTCTGCTATACGAGAAAAAAAGGTATCACAGAGACCACTTGAGCTGGAGGAGAAATGGGGATAGGAGAGGAGCCCTCTCAGCTTAGCCAAGAGGTATCTCAGCAAGAAGTACCTGAAGTATTAAGGATGGAGTCAAGCTCCCCAGACTTGGTTTCAGCACATATGAGCAGTAACTGCAGCATGATTATAGTGGTCACCACTGTGGGGTGTCCCAAAGCAGCTGGGGAACCCCCTTGGACTGAACATTTAAAACTAATTTGGCAAAGCTCTAGAGATACACAGCAGGCACCCACCTGGGCTGGCACAGCAACCAACCAGATGGCTGAGATAGAATCTCCTCTGGATTTCCAAGATGTCCATTTCATTGGGTATTTAATGAACAGCACCTTAGACTGAAACTGGGCAACATGGGTTCTAGAAGACTCTGAACTCCACCAGTTGTCATAACACAAGCCTCTTACACTTATTGCTAGAACCATCAAATGAAGAACAGCATCAGCATGAAGCCAGTAACATTTTTGAGAGCATAAATGGTTGTAAGAGACTCCTTGACTTTGGAGACTGAAAACACCCAGGGACTGTGTTTCTCCTTTGTTCAAATGGCAGCAACATTTTGCCCTCTGCAACGGCAAGCCGTCTTTTGCAAAGCCCCAGCAGTCTGGAACCCAGCAGCTGAACAAGTGTCACCAGCATCCCTTGGGGTTAAATGAAGGTTGTTCCTACTTCTTTAATGTCAGCAAGGATCAGGCCCTAACATCTGTTGAACCTACACATTTGGTTAATGGGCCTGGAACAGTGGAACAACCCTGTACAACTCTCACAAGTGCAGCAGAATTTTGGAGTTGTGCACAAGTAGCTGGGCAGGGAAATTGAAGTGACAAAAATCCTGCGGAGGAAGCACTTACTTCTCCTTTCTATAAACTGCAGATTGGTACTTGCACCAAGAGGGCAGAGCCTCTCCCCTGCCCTGCACTCACATCTGTTTCATCCATTTGGGGCATAAATAATTGAAGAGAGACAGCACTAGCAGCAGGAGACAGAATCTGTGCCCAACTCTCCAGCAGTTCTGTTTCACCACCAAGTCCATGCACTGACCTCTTTTTACAGCCCTTCTCCAAGTAGCCAAGCAGACAAAGAATGGAAAAAAAAAAAAAGAAAGTCCAAGTGCCCAGAATGAACTTCCCTTCCCAGCCCAGAACAGCCCATTTGTGACACAGGGCCTCCTGCAGCCAGGCTGTTTAGACAGATGCACAGCAGAAAGACAGGCAGGGCTGAACCTCCTGACCTGCTGCAGTCCCACCGCTCCCAACACACTGTTCTGAGCACAGAGCCTCTGCCCAGCTCAGAGGGCAAGGGACCAACGTTGTCTTTTGAAATGGGCCAAAAAAAATGAATCAAACACACAAGGCTTTTCACAGAGAAGTAAAAGCTTCCACTCCTATGCTACATCTGGCCAAGATACACTGGGACATCAGAAAAACAAGCAGGGATGTGCTGCTTTAAGAGTGTTTCCAGTATTTACCTCCAGATTCTGTGACTAATTTGCTACTCCCTTTCTGGCAGGAGCATCTTGGTACTCAGGATGCATGACCAGGGTTGGAAAACACAGAGGTTGGAAGAGACATTAATGTGGGGAGTCAAAGAGAAACAGCCTCACCCAGGGCAAGCTATGACACAGTGAGAGACTATCCAGCTGTGGTGAAATATCCCATTATACAGCTGCAAACATAATTTTGCTTTCTCCGAGGGGGAAAAAAAAAGCCACCTCACCACAACCACCCTGAATTGACACAGAGCAGGAACACAGATTCATACTGCTACTCCCAATGACTCAAAGAATCACAATTATAATATAATTGGTTTAATTCTGAGAAAATTAAAGAGTCAGTGGTAGTCTGTTCTCCTTCCAGGTTCCATACTTTTCTCCACAAGCAAGAACATTCCTCTAGTCACAAGACTACAAGAACTGTTATTGTAAGAAAAACATTTAGGTTAAAGATGGCAATGCCACAAAGGAACAGTGCAGGTACAAATCCTCCAAGCTACTCCAGCAGAGACTTTGGGGAGATTCTGTAAAGTCTAAGCTCTGCTTATGGTCTTTGTTGTACAGTTGCTGTACAAGAGAACCTATCACTTCAATGATACTTCTTGTCACACATTTCACAAAACTCAGTTAATCAATTTTCCCCACATAAGTATCTACATAGAAAATGAGGGTCACATTAGGTCATGTTCAACCAGCTCAAGGCACAAGGAATCACCACTTTTCCCTCCTCTTAATCTGTTCTTGGCCATCAGCAGCTGCCTGCACTGGAGCTGTCCTCAGTGTGACAGACTACTCTGTGTGCCTCAGCTCTATGCAGAGTGCAGCCTTTCAGGAGATACACTGTCCTGTAGCCCACCTGGGCTTATTTCTCCAAAAGCACAGTAGAGAAAAGGAGAAGGCAGTTCAACACACTTCAACAGGGAACTGGGGGATTTCCACCAGCCAGTGTTCTTTGATAGGCAAGGCTGGGGTTGAAAGTTGACCTTAAAAATGATGCTCTGTGTTGGCACAGTTGCTATTTTAGATAGAAGACATCCCTGCTGTTGCAATATCTGCTGTTCCAGGAATGATAGAAATCTCTGCTCCATTTTTAATAAGAAAAAACCAAAGGAGTCTGAATGTAAGGTTTTAACATGTAAAACTCAGATTCTCAAAAACTGAAACACAAAGGCAATGATTCAGTTCTCAATGACTCGCACTGAAACCACTCCTCAATCAACTATCTTTTGCACAGCATCTTCTCTATACACAGCCCCCCATATATATTCTTAATGACAAGCAGACCACTTCAAAATAAGTTCAAGTAGAAAAAAAGGACTAAGCTGAATGCAAAAGGCACAGCCCTGTAATTTCAAACCCACTGAAAGAACTGGATCCACCAGATAGTCTCTGCTCCCACACCCAAACAACTTTGCAAGTTGATAGGGTGGGGAGAGATCAACTTGGGAAGGAGAGGTTCCCATCCTCCTGATTTAAAAAGAAACAATGACTTCAAAGAACATGAGAGCCATGAGCCTGAATGAGCAGGAGCCAGCTTCAGAGACACAGCAAGGTAACACCCCAAACACACACACGCCAACAACACGAGCTAGGAGGCATGTTGGCATGTTCTGGAGGAGTGTGCTAGGAGACTCCAGTTTAACCAGGTACTTGGGAACTTTCACCTTTACTCCTCCCACAGCAACACCTCTGACTTTGGCAGAGCATCCATCTGCTGTACTTGCCCTGTCAAATTCTTGACAAATTGCTGGGTTTCCCCACATGGGGCCTCCTCTGCACATGGGACGTTAGTCATTGCTTAATTTCCTACCCAGCTTCAACCATGAGAATCTCTTAGTGATCCAGTGGTAAATAAATTGCTAGGAGAGAAACCATCCCTCTCTAAGAGGTGCTGAACTGAGGTATAATAAAACTGAGGAGTTTGATGTCACCAGGCAACCTGCCATAGAGCTCCACACCAGCCCAAGCTCTTAAACCACAACCCTTCCCCTGGGAATGCTGGATGCTCTGCACACAGAGACCAGTATGAAATCTCCACTGACTTCAATAATTAAGAGGTCATTCCTTGGAAATCAGAGAGGTGGAGAATCTACCGTTATTTTTTCCTGATGAATGGTACCAATTAGGAGCCCAATCTGCAAATCAGAGTCCCCTGAACCCAGACAATGCGTCAGCCCTGACCATGCTGTGAGGGAGGATGAACACACATTCTTTGACACCACATTGTTCCATTCTATGGACTCGGTAAGTCATGAATATCATTAAGACTTTACCAAAGGCAACCTTACTTACATGCAATCTATTGTACTGCCCTCTCAGAAGATCACTTCATTTCCCAAATATTAAAATATAGCTTTTATAATAATTTTTTTAGAATTAATTNTCTCAGAAGCTCACTTCATTTCCCAAATATTCATTAAAATATAGCTTTTATAATAATTTTTTAAAAATTAATTCAAACAAGAACTAGAGCTTTAGTAAATCCTTTAAATTGTTATTTGCTGTCAGATGCAAGAATATCGGAAAAAAGCAGCACAGGAAGAAAAATCCTGCTCTTAATAGATGCTAAATAAAAATAATTTATGCTTTTGCCTGTTCACTTTAATTTTAATAGATTCCTTTGTGTTCACAGCTTGGTTTCCCCTTTCCATCCACAAGTAACAGGGCTGGCCCACATCCATAATGAACTGTGCTCTGTCATGCAAGACCCACTCTACACTCAGCATAAAGACACGTGGTTACACACACATCCCCTCCACACTGGAGGAAGGACTCCTCTGCCCCAGCAGGAACTGCATTGTCCTGCACACATGGGCTCTTTGGGGTACAGACTCCAGCCCACTTTTGCCTATGCAGTGTGACAAGAACCTTCAGGAGTTATGCTAATATCTACAACACTCCTCTGATCTCTACCTCGCTTCTTCCCCCAGGGAATGCACAGAAAGGAGCCTTATACATAACCCGCTTCCCTCTTCATTTAAAAACATGAACTGAAGAACAGCATGGTTCTGGGGTGGTGGGTCACAAAGCTTCTCCCCACTTCACCGCTTAAACTAGATGTTCCACAGTGTCAGAACACATTCTGGATTGCTTTCATTCAGAAATAAAACAAGACTTAACTGCAATGTTCACAAATAACTACAAAATACTAGCAAAATTTCAAGTACCTTGGGAAAAATGCATCTGGTGATCCCATTATCCTATTACCCCTAGATTTACTTTGCTTTTCTCATCACTGTAATCAGCGGCTCACAAAAATGCACAGTGCCAAGTCTGCATTATATAGGAAAACACCACCTCTTGCCATGGCCAGGTGAATACCCAAGCTGCTACAAAGCTAGTTTGCTTTTCTGTGGCCTGAAAAGGCTGTGCAGTACTGGGGTCTTAGCAGGCAAGGTGTTTGCTTCATACAGAATTGGAGCCTCAGAGAAAGACTGGACCCAAAGGCAAGTGTAAGCCAGGCTGGGAACGGATGAGATTCTTCCCATGCACTGCTCTGCTGTGTTAACCATCACCTCCATCCCCACCCTTGTGAGACAGAAAGGCTCTTCCATTCACAGCAGACTTCCCTATATCATGATGATGGGTGCTGAGACTCTGATAATCCCTTACCTAGGCATTCAAGCTCTGCAGAGGAGGATTCCTCTTCTTTTCAGACATCCTAAATGCCTCCAAATACCAAATGGACAACAAAAAAACCTGTCGATGTCATCTGATTGCATCACCCCTCCTCTCTCTCCGGGACTCAAAGGCACGTCTCCAAATAGCTATTAGCTTTGCAAAGCAAAACAGATGTTTCCTAACACCCAAATCCTGGCCGCCTGCGAGGTGCCGATGGGCTGCAGCACCAAGGAGCGGCAGGAGCGGGGCTGTGTCTGCGCATCTGTGCTGCGGAGGGGCGAGGGATGCGAGACGTGCTCCCAATACCCAAACGCCTCTGCCCGCCCCGCGCTGCCTTTCTCCATCCGAACCCGCTCGACACACCCAAAGGCAGCGACAAAAAAGAAACCCAAGCCAAAACCCGGGAGGATGCGGCAGGCAAAGCGCCTGTTTCCCGGATGAATACAGCCAAGCCGCCGCCGTGCCCAGGTAGCTGCCGCATCCCCTCGGAGAGCCGTGCCCGGCGGGAGCCCACCTACCTGCTTCTCCTCTGCGGGGCGGCGCGGCCAGGGCGGGATGCCCGCGGAGGGGACCGGCAGCGGGGAGAGAAAAGGACACAGAGTGAGGCGAGAGGGACGCGCCGGNGCACCGGAGCGATCCCCCCCTGCAGCCCCGCCCCGTGCCAGCGGCTGCGAGCACAGCGCCGGGCCGGGCTGATGTGCACGAATAATCCCCCCGCACCCGGGCAGGCTACACCTCCCCGAAGGTTTAAACACTATAAAAGGCAGGGCTCCCCGCTCTCGAACAGAAGCACAGCACCGAGAAGGAGGAATACAGTATTAAAAAAAAAAATAAAAAATACAAAACCCAAACACAAATGGAATAAATAGGAAATGTGTTTCCAGATTTAGCATCTCAAAATACGGTGGGAAGTCCTGAATCATACTGCAACCATGCTGAGTGAATTAGAAATGTGTGCTCTGTTTCCATTAAAAAAATTTAAAGAGATTATATGGGAAGTTATTTTAGGTAAAAGCTGTCAGTGTAACTCTTTAAGATGAGGCAAGAGAGAACTTAAATGAAAAGCAGCAGTTGCACATGACATGAGAACAACTCATAGAAAACTCAACAACAGAGAAGGAAGGAGAATGGGACCTGAAGACTAAGGACACCCAGATCCTTCCTTCACCTGACTTCCATGGCTGCAGGGAGGGGTCATGTCTTCCCCATTTCAAGGACAGGCAAATTATCAGACCTGAAACTCTTCTGAATATGGGACAGGATAAGCTTGGCAGGGTGATGGCTGCATAACTGAAGGGCACTGCCCTGCCTGGGAACAAATCTGACACCAATGCCACAATACCAACTTTTCAAATCCTTGTAGTCATCACAGTATTTATCTTGGCATTTCTTCCACGTTCTTATTCAAAACATCCCTCCTAACAAAACAAGGAGACACTTCCAAGGCCTGGCAATCCGAGGTAGACACATTTTAAAACCGCATTAGCTCACCCTGAGCTCACTTTTAGCCATTGATTCAAAGCATCAGAAAAAAATGAATCAGGTAATTGTCAGCAAATTTCCTTGGTTTTAAATGCTAGAAAGCCACAGACCATTAGAGACTCTGCGCCACAATTAAAGGCACCAATGAGCCAATCAGCCTTCCATGAGATGTTTTATAGTCTGTCACAGTGTTTTAAAACTAATGAAGACTGAAAGGACTGCGGTCAAATGCTCTTTGATTCTGCTAAACAGTCATTAAAAAAGTTACATGTGGGCACTTTGTCTCAGTGCTGGAAAACGTCAGTCTGGTAAAGGCCAGCATGAAATTCAGAGAAAGGGACTTGTCTTCCAAGGCCCTGGCATTGCCAACACCTATAGGAGTTGAAATGCAAAGTCAGAAAGCAGGCTCTAGCCAGTGTCCCCTATCCAGAGAGCTCCACAGTACAAAGACTTGGCTTAACAACTATATATTCCCCCAGTAAGCTGTTAAGTATTTTAACAAAACCAAGTTCAAACGTAACTCAAAACTAACATCAGTCAACATCAAAGAAGTGGTAGAAAGCATAAAAAAATAAAACTACACTGAAAGGAAAGTACTCACATATGAAATCAGCAGCTCTACAAGCCCTTCTTGGACAATTATTAAAATAGATCTCAAATTTTGAGCCAAAATGCTCCATCTGGAATCCACAAACCCAAAGAAAGTACAGAATATCAAACAGTACTCAGTATCCCCAAGTAAAATCCTTTCACTGAGGCTTCCCACACAAGAACTGTGACAGTGACTTCAGGTGCCTTGCTCTAAAGAGAGAGAAAAACCTCCTCTGTTGATAACTAAATTAAAGACTAGATGCTTTTGACAGTCTGCTTCCCCATTGTCTTAGCTGGCTTTGAAAGGCAAAGCTTTCATGCTACCTTTGCTCAGAGAGCCAATGTAGCTTGTAACTAAGGTCTCCAACTGAAGTCAGGGTTTCTCAGGAGGGGTGTGGCTGTCCTGACTTTCACAAGCACAAAAGGACAGAACATAATTAAGAAGGTTGTAAAATATGATGCAAGAAAAACAACAAGGAAGGTGCAAATAACAGCAAACAAATTATGAGAAAAACTTTGCCATTAAATCTCTCACCTTGGCCCCCTGGACAGATATGGTTAAATTCAAATCTTCATAAAAATGCTAGAAAATTTGTGTGAATGCAAATCCGACACTCCATTTCTTCTTTCAGCTTCATTACAGCAGCCACTGAAGTAACAATGTAACGTCCATATTATGCAGTTCAACTCCAAGCAAGCCAAATATGCATCCCAGTGATGCCAATCATTTGTGAATCCCATCCTGATTAAACACTCATTGCTAGACAGCAAAATTAGGGGTAATCATTACATGAAAGACACCCCAATTTAGTAGAGAAGACAAAGTGTCTCAATCCCATATTTGGAAAGTAATTTACACTTGTGCATATATAAAACACACAGGACTACAAAAACATGCAGAAGAGAGCTGTAACTCAGCAATGATGTAAAGGAAATAGCAACATTCATGAACTTATAAAATAAGGTGTGTGATCAGAGTTTTCAAGATATTCACCCATCTAAAGACATCAGTAGGTGCCTAATGAACTTTGAGAAAAAAGTAGATGTGAAGCTTTGCTACCTAACTTACAGGTAAAATACTTTTAAAGTTGTTTTGAAATTAAATCAAAGCAGTTTGCAGGTAGACAAATTTTAGAAAACACCTTCATACCCCAGGGTAAACATCACAATTCCTTTGAATATGCATTATGCACAACACCATTACAGCATTTCATACACTAGATTGAAAAGGCAAAATAAAACAAGAAAAAACATCCCAAAAAGAAAATCAACATTTTCCACATTCATACAATTTATTACAAAACTTCAATGAAAAGTAGTGCTATGGTATATATAAAAAATCAGTACATGCCATCGCTCAGCTGACATATAGAAATGCCTGTGACAAATTTTTGCCATCAATACTTGAGGCCTGAAGCCAAATCTCCAGAGGCATCCACACAAGTTGTTGGTGTGTGGAGTGTTTATGGTGTTTTAAGGCACGGCGATTTAGAAAAGTCAGCTTTTTCCAATCACTGGTGAATCATCAGCGTTTCATACATTTTCCCATAATCACACAAATATAAATCACCAGAGATGAAGCTTTAAAAGCAACAAAAGCACAGAGAAAGTTCTGGAAAACTGATATGATACATAATAACCTAAAATGGCAGGTGAAAGTTATAATACTGTGCAAACACACATACGTTTACTGTAAACAGGCCACAAAGTCTTAGTATTAACCACAAAACCATTCAGAACAACCTAGCAGATAAATGATTAATTCCTTAAACCCACCACAATGACTAGTCCAAACAGTGTACTCTTGGCAGTTTCTGAATAAAAAGGTATAGGAAGGATAATAAAACCACATTGGTAAGTATGAAGACAGTGTTACCAAAAGAATCAAAAAAAAAAAGATACACTATAAGTTGAATAACATTGATTATATAAAACAAGCAGTTTTACAACACGATCTTCAGACTTTGTGTTTGTTTTAACGCAGGTCTTGGTCTGTGGCATCCAGCTTTTGCATTTGAACGTTACCACTCGGGCAAAGAAAAGAGAGCACCCATCCACTTAGAGAACCGTATGCTGCTGGAACAAAAGTGGAAAACAGAGCATTAGAAAGGACAAACTCTCGGCACTGTCAGAGCACTGGGGGCAGTGGGAGCCCCTCCGAGCAATGCAGCATAATCCAGGGAATAGGGAGTTTCAGTTCCTGCAGCACAAGGACCTGCATTACAACTAGATCAGCTGAGCAGTTTCCTCCCAAAAATTTATCACTTATAAATGAGAACTTATTTTTAGCTACATAGTTTCTTAGGCACCCATACCCCCCCTCAGCCTGCAAGAACACAAGGAGAGTGTTACAGCCCCTCTCAACAGTCCTGCACACAGCACATCGACCTTGGCCTGTTCTGTGAAGCATTATTGCTGCTGAGGGAAACAAACCACTCAGCTAAATAGGGCTAATAGCACTAGGCAGCAAGCTCAACATCATGCACCAACACTGCTAAGGTAAAGCAGGAAAGGAGACATTTTTTTTTTTCAAGAGTTCATACAGCAGTGTTCCCATGGCTGAAAAAAAAGGGATACTGGTCTGTAATTTCAAAAATAACTATCAGTTTGGGATATTTCTACAGTTACTTGCCAATCAAAAAGGCTGCTACAAAGAAAGCAGAATCCCAGCTTTCCCTGAAAGTTGGATCCTGCTTAAGAAGTTGTGTCAGATTTGGAACTAAGGGGAAACACCTCAAATTCAGCCCCAAAACCACTCATTCCTGACAGAAATAGTTAGCTTAATCTAAATGCTCATATGGATGGAAAAAATAGGAATATATTAGAAAACACTATTGTGCCAACTTGTAAAATACACTGTAACACTCATCCAGCCTGCAGTGGGGATAAGGAGCAATGTGCTTTGCTCTTTGCCATTCTCACTGTGGGAGTTCTGTTCAATACACATTTCCTTCTCATTTTAAGGAGCCCATCATTTCTAATAACAACTAAAACAAGCAAGCTACCAATAAGGCTAGCTAATAAGTCCACAGACTGCTAAGCAAATTCAACAGTCAAATTCAAAATCAACCTGTTGAGCTACACTGCTACTTCAAGTTTGAAAGAGAAACTTGGTTTCTGCCACTGCCTGCTGAACTCTAATCAGTTACAGAAGATACCTCAAGAAGAAACTGTAACTCATGTTTCAGAATAACAAAAAGACTGGAATTTCCAATAAACATGAAGCTTGGGTTCTAAGCACAGCTGTGCATTGATGTTAGCAGCATTAGCTACACGATCCCCACATTTTATAAGCTCGTAGAACACACTTGGGCAAAGTATGTGTGTACTTTTAACATGGATTCATTTCACTGCTCTCTCTCCCTCATCTCCTTGTAAGGCAATATTTTATGATACAATTAGGTTGATACTATTCTTGACAAGTCTGACCTCCAGCTTTACTAGACCAACCTTATAGTACCCCATGCTCATTTCACCAACACACAGAGTTAAAAAATGCCTCCATCTGCAATGTGAGTTCACACCATCATTGAACAAAGAGGATGTTTCTCCAGTGTGCCATTAAAACAAAACTCTCGCAGTAAGTAGGATAACTAGCAAGCACTACACACACCTGCACCCTGATCACGTGGCCACATAGCTCAGAATCCTGTATTTGTGAAGATTTTGAAAAGCTTTCCTTGTAAAGGAAATGAGTTGGTCTCCCTCCTGGCTCTTCTAAGAACACCACTACAATGCAGGGTAACTTGACACCTCTGTGTTCACTCCTGAACTCCAAATGAGAGAAATTTGCTTGATAAGCAGCTCCATTTTCTCACTCACCTCAGTTTTACTTCAAATAGCACCCATTTTGTGTTATAACTACAGCCCCTTGAGTGCCCCATTGTCAGCAAGAACTTTGAGAAATGGCATCTTTCCAACAGGCAGAGGAGTACTGGATGACACCATGCTCTGCTCTAGGTTTTGACTCATTTTGTCACCGCACCCCAAACGTTTTGGTTTTCTGGTGTTTCAGTCACCCTCTGTTGACTTCACTGCTTCAAGTTTGTTCCCTTTCCTTTGCTGCTCTGTAGCGAGACCTCCTACTTCCCCACAACAAACATCATCAGCCAAGTTCACAGTGAGTTACAAAATTGCCCTTTGAACTGATTACCAATGCTCATCAGTTAAATATGTTAATAGGGGTGATAACCACAGATTCACATTTACATGCCAGGATCCAAGCTTCAAAACTATCGCAAATATTTCTGTTTCTTTAGGAAAAAGTGGCCCTGACACAGTTTCAGGTTCCCCATGTTCCTGCACAATTTCCAACAGAAGTCTGTTCTCCAAAGGTGAAAAAACTTGTGCCAGCACATCAATGCAGGGTTTGCTCAACAACTCCACAGACAGAAGAGCTGAGGAGAGCTGGACACTGACAGCACTCTCCTGGTCTAGTTTCTAGCCAGAGAAACATCCACTGGCAGTGCCAGGCAGTTGTTCCAAATATTACAAATTTGCCCAAGCTTCACATTCTCTAGGCTCTCAATTTCAGCTGCCAAACACGTACAACATCATCTCTACTTCCTCAAATGACATTTCTCATCACATCAATTCAGCATTCAGCAGCATCATTTTAGAAGGCTGGTTGCTATGACAGTGCTTTGTGTTGTTCTGTTAAATGATGTCAATTCATTGGTAGAAAGAAGGAGCTGTTTGGTGTCTTTTGCACTGTTCTTATCAAGAACCAGAACAGTGCTAATGTGCTCAGGAGGCTTTAAAATAATTGTGGAAATCACAAGCTATAGTAAAAGAATTTTCAACATCCTACAGATATTTTAAGTGCAAGATGCTTGGGTTTCTTTTTTGTCTGAATGTATTTTCCTAACTATAACTACATTTCCAGATGGCTGTATTAGCATTCCACAGCCTGGCTTCTGTTACTGATTTGTCCCAATATGATCTTGAAACTGAGTGAAGACAGACAAACCAGATTTGTGAGAATAACAAGAGGAAAACAGATTGCAAAGAGATACACTTTGAGAAACAGAGAATGAAAGGGAAGAGACATCCACCAATAGCCATTTCACTGGGTACAATTATTCCAGTTTTTCATAATAATTGCTCATCTGAGATGGACAAGTTCAGAAACTAGTAAATATGCTATTGGAGTTACTGCAGGCTTATTTCAAAAGCATTTCATATTTAAGCACCCAAATAAAATTAAACCTGTTTTAGGTTTTGCTACCTTATTCCATCCTTCCATCTTTCTCCTCAATCCTTCATGTGAACTGTCAAATATAAGAACCAATAAGCTCCTACAATTTATAGCAGTGTCAAGACAAAAAAATCCGAGGAAGATTAGTAAGCTGAGTATATCAAAAGTCAGGGTAAAAAATTTGTTGCTTCTTATTCTAAGAATATTCTGGTGTCTAGCTGTGCTCTCATTTCCTGCTCCACCTGCACTAGTTGCACACAGAAGCTATTAAATGTTTACAGGAAAGAGACAAAAGCACAGGTCAACACACCTTTGTCAGGGCTGCACTCAGATCTTAATCACCACAATCTGTTCTCACAGGCTTTTGTTAGAGACTACAGTTGGAAACAGGAATGACCAGAGTGCCAAAATCATCTTCCTTTCCCACCTCTAACCCAGTCTCCACCAGCATTCATCTTCATTCCCTTTCAGAATTCTACTTCTCCACAGCAAAAAATCTGTCTGCCCTCTTTGGAAACTTTGAATGTATTCCCTGCATCTAATCTTTGCTTTTGTCACTCCCTTTATTCTTCTCTTACTGCAGCCTTGAAAGTAAAGGAAACTGCTTGAAGTAAATTCTCCCTTTGCTCTTTCCATAAAACCTTTAAAGATGGCCCTATTCAAAAGGGATCAGGAAAACCAGATCTTCCAGTCATCCCATCTGTGCAGCACTTTTTGGTAACACAGACTTGTCAGTCTTTTTGGTGAGGATTTGAGTTTAGCACTTTTTAATCATTATGCAATGCTCCTCCTGGAAAACCCCAAAGCATTCAGCAATCTCCTCCCCACCCCAAAATACAACTGAAATCAGAAGTGGGTATTTCACATATTTGGATATTAACACATTTCATTACTCAACTGTTTATTCTCCAGCTCTTACCTATGAAGGTCCTCATACCACACCACACCCCACTTTTTCCAAAATTCCTGAAAACATTTGTATATCTGTGCTTTATGTAGGGGGAAATATTTTAAGGGACTTTTGAAGAAAACACAAAAATTAGATATGTATCCAAAATAAAAAGAGTGAAAATATTAATTTTTATATAAACTCTCTGTTTATAAAGTCACATATTTTTCTCAGCACAAAGTAAGGGTGCAAAAGAGCAATGGGAGGAGAGACAGTGCTTTCAGTAGCAGAGGTGATCCTTTTAAGTTCTTGTAAAACTAGAACCTGAGAGATGTTCAAGATAAACTGTGATAGAACAAAAAGATTAATACCAACTACATTTAAATTTGTTGGCAGTTTGTTCTGTTAACCACTGTGTTAATTACAAGTTTCCTAGTTTCTCTAGAAATTGTGATTTCAATAAAACATGGCAAATAAATCTGATGGGAATGGTGGAGGTTGAACTCATCACTCCTCCTAAGTTGCAAAGTCAGTTAACATGCATGGGAGGAACTTTTCTAAGGCTAAGCTCTGGATGAGGATTCCCTTCCACATGCTGCCAGGATCATACAGCAACACCCTGCTTTAGGAGGACTGCATCTGCAGTTCTGACTGCATGCTGGCCAACAAATTACACTAAAAATCAAATCTATCACTCTCTCTCTCAAGGGTAACAAAACCATAAGTTCCAAAGTCTTTCCTGAAAGCAATCTGTCAAACATGATTTCTACAGCAGCTGCAGAAATGTAGCTTAGCAAATTCCAGAGTAACAGCAGGAGCTCCATGTATGAGGATTTCATTCAAATCCTTCTCAAAATCATCCATACTCAGTACTTCAGCCCAATTAACTTGATCTCCTGATTTAGTTCAAATCACAACAAGATCATGGGAACGCTCAGTTAAATTTGCAAAGTCTCCTGCTTAGCACACAGAGTGGTCCAAGCTGCACTCCAGATTAGCAGTGTGAGGTATCTACAGAACATTTCCCTTGGACAGACAGGAGCTTGCTCAGAACTCTGTTTACTTATGTAGCCATGGCTGCAAATTCAGCCTGGGACAAACCATGCTCCAGTTCCTTTTTATAAAGACCATATCCAGTATTGCCAGAAGCTGTGAAACACAGGGGATCTAGAGCCATTTCTGGCTAACCATTAAAGGGAATACTATATCCCATCAGCCCTCAGATACTGATTTCACAGCAAAGCCAGCATCTAGGAACTGAGGAAAGAACTCTGAATATATTTGTACCCCTTGCCATCCTCTGCTCTGCCAACAACAACTGTGGACAAGGGTAGATTTATGGTGGTTTTTTTCTTATTGAGTTTCAGTTTGAAGGTGTCATGTGATTAAACATGATTTCTAACTCCTACAAAGAACTGAGCTCCTTAGCAAAAAACAGTAACAATCATTTATACTAAAAAAGCTTTCCTACACCAAATAACCGTTTCCACAAGCGGTAAGAATTTGGCCACATGACAACAAAGTCAGAGTGTGGAACCTTCCATTCAGACTATAGTATTAAACAATATTGAACAGGCTGCAAAATGACCAGCTCCTGGCCAGGGAATGAGAGCTTTGTGTCAGACACTGCTATCACACACACTCTGTGGTCAGCCATAAAATTATCCTCAGTGTTTAGATTTCCAACTCTGGGAAAACATATCTTAGTATGGAAGTTGGAAGACATGATGTGAAGACTCCTCTATCTGCAACAGTTGAAACTGTGACAGTAAGAAACCTGAGACTGAATTACTTATTTCCCCTAAAATACTTCACTCAAAGATAAGAGTGCACATACCAGTAAAACCATCAACTTCTGCTTAAGTGAGAATCCAGTGAATAAGTTTATTTCTTAAATTATTTTTTTCTTCTTTTTATGTAAACAGGAAGACTGAAGGTTCAAATAAAGGCAACAAAAAATCTCCTTATTTTAGGCTTGGAATGTTGGCAGCTGACACAAGGTCATAAGGGATAATATAATCCATTTTATTCAAGCTTTACATTCCACAAGACCAGCAATCACAACTAGAGTATTAAACTGAAGTATTAAGCAACAAGACTCCTCATATCCTTCCATTTTCCCTTCTTGCATTTAAAAGAAAAATTCTACCAGAAGAAAGAATGAGTATGTGCTACAGGAATGTTCTTCACTCACTCTGATCCCCCCCAACACATCACACATATCATCAAGGGAGTCTGTATTCAGCTCACCTGACCAAAATTCTGTCTGTCTCTTTGAGAAAACTGTTAAAAACTCAGCAGCCTACATACCCCAAAACACTCTAACTAATATCTTTTGTTTACACATCAAATTAACTTTCTGAGCAGCTTGTGCTAACAGAAGGAAAGCCTGATGATCCAAAACTAAGGCACTGAAGAGAAGGATTTACAGGTCTTATAAACAGCTGGAAGGTAACACTGGCATGTATCTTTTCTAGTCTACTCGTGACACCACTTTCTTTTCCTGTTAAATACAGTAAATGCAAACCCAAAGTGCAAAACTAACAATAATCACTGCCAAAATCTCATGTAAGAGGTGAAAACAAGTCAGAAAAGCAATACCTGATGCATCCAGATGTGAAGCACCTTAGTCATCACCAGGCTTCATCCTCATCTGGGCCTGCATCTGGGCAATCATCTCCTGCATGCGGCGCAGCTGGAAGAGAAAGACACCCAAGTGTTTACAACAATTTCAAGAGAAGCCCAAAAATCCAGGAAACCTTAAAATGTTCTTTTCCATGGTAGAAAACAGACCCTATTTTCCTCTTCACAAACTGGAAATGTTCAATAATTCACATAACTGAATACTTTGGTTTGCTCCATCTCATGTTCTTCAGTTCAGTACATCTAACTTTCACAAAAGATTTGTAAGAATACTCATAATGAAAATTAAGCACCAGAATCCAAATCTTTTGAAGCTAGCTATGCTTGCAGATCTGTAAATCAACATTTAACCCATAATAAGGAAAGCAGGTCCTTTAGGTGTGCACAGAGTACACCTGAGTGAGCTGAAGCAGCTTTGTTCTGATACAGGTGCTCAAAGTATAAGGTCATGTAGGAACACTCATCCTGTGACAATCAGAGAACTCTGCAAATTTTTAGCAGCAGTTACAGCCAAACATGAAAACAAGATTTAAAAACTGTTTCAAAAGAGAAATAGAAAGATGTTTATAAAATTTGCAAAGCCAGACTAAACATATTAAGCACCAATATTTTTTACATCTAAACAATTACTTTTCCTGGAAATAACTGTTTTCTTAAGGCATTTTCTTAAAACACTTAAAAGTCAGCTTCCATCTCATAAAAGGCCACTTTCATATAATGCTTTGCTGCTGGTTGTTTTTTCCAAAAAAAATAATATTAATTGGAACGAATGTTCCTAAGATAGAAGAAAGAACACAAATGCGGATTTTCAAAGTATATATGCAAATACCTCTAATTTGCTTTACAAATGACTGGGTACTTCCTTCCAAAGGCAGGTGGGGAAGCTCCACATACAGAACTACAAGAGCCTCATCTTACAAAGTGGGAAGGAAATGGGCTGCTATTTCCATGCACATTGTATAACCTATGAGTCCACCTCAAACCAGAAATCATGTAAAAATCTGAGGCTTCTGTAGCAAGTTCTCTTTTTAATTATGTAGAGAACTGCTTTCTTTTATTTTCAGGGGGGAAACTAACTGAAAAAGCACTCTGTCTGAACAATTATACTCTATTTTCATCCAGTCAGCCACATTAACTATTGTGATATTCGTTACTCTACCAGGTTCAAAAGAACCTGAGACAAATGCTTGAATACACACATGTGGTGTTGAGCTGTTGTTTTGTTTTGTTTAAAAAAATCCAACAAACTGAAGGAAACTTCACAGAACAAGAAAAACTAACTGTAGGTGCCTACAGCACTTTTCTTGCCTGCTCTCAGATACAGATTTAGGAAAGAGTAAGAGATGGAAGATTAACTAAAGAGTAAAAAAGATTGCAGCACAGCCAGCAGTACCAGAGCTTGCCTAAAACTCGCTGGCTTATGTACTTATCCTCTTGGTGCAGCAGCACAGGGTTCAGGAGAGGCTAATTCAGGTTCCTGTGACTGCTGCAGAGATGCCCTCTGACAAAGGGAGATTCACACAGCAACAGAATGAGATACATCTAAGCCTGTGAGGATTATTATAAACCCATCTACATCTTTCTGCTAAGTACTTAAAACAAAAATCTTCTGATCAAGAAGATGGCATAACGTTGCAGGAAGGAGGGAAAAAAAGCAGAAAGTCCTCAAAATGAGTGCTGCATTGATTTCATGAGACAAGAAAAAAGAAAAGCTTCAAAGATCAACTTGTAAAAATGTAAGACACCTGGTCTTTTGAACTGCCTCTCTGCAGATTTACCACTGGAATGAAACTAGCTTTTTGGAAGCTCTTCTACTTGAGCTTTCCCAAGAGCACTCCAAGCTGAGCCATGAAACATTCCCAAAATAGAAACCATTCAGTAATCATAGGGAGAGATACTGCTGCACACGTATTATGGTCACTGCTCAAATGCAGAATTCTGCTAATAGCCAACATCATATTTTAAGACTTAAATACAGCACTGGGAATTGTATTTTCTTAACTGATAAAAATATGCCCATAGCACAAAATAAATCAGATGCTGCATATGACACAAATATAAGGCAGCACAAAAGCCCCAGGAAAGCTGCTCTGCTCCAACGTTAAGACTGTAGAAGATTTTCCTTTTCCATCCTCATGTGGTGTTTTTGAGACCTACTGGTGAAGTCTCAGTCTTTTCCATTAGGCAAGGAATGGCAAGTTTCTGAAACTATTTTAGAATCATTCAGTAGAAAAACTTTAAGGCACAAGGCCTGTGAAAAAAACTAAGCACATCGTTGTAAAGTTAAAAAAAGAGAATCAAGCTGTATTGTGCTCAAGTGGTAACTATGCCAGTCTCTTCAACAATTCCTCTTGGAGCAAAGGACAGGAAACAAGAACTGTTGCCCTACATTACACTACAAACCAAAACCAGCTCATGGTCACCTCACTGGACCTACTGGACAGACAGAAAAACCCTCTGCTCTTAATAAAGGAGAATGTAAAAGATTCACACCAAAGACTGAAATTGATGTCATGTCAACATCTGTGCTCCCTTTGCTGTTGGGGACTGCAAGCATCAAGGGCAGAAAATGACTTTGATCTTTCCCAGCAGTGAGTCCTCTCACTTGCAAGATCAGCATTGATATATTTGTGCTCATCCCCTAAAGAACGGATGCTACAACATGACAGCATAGGGCCAATGCACATCATGAAAAGGAAGCTAGGAAACAATGTTTGGAAATCTGTTAAAACAAATAATTCCTGTGAATTCTCAGATAACAAAAGGCAAAAGAATAAACATAACCTTGGTATAAATGCCCCTTAGTTTACTTATGTCAGGTCTACAATTCAGTTCAAACGATCATGTAACTACTGCAGCAAACCAGAAAGGAAACAAACATTTAAAATGAGAGCTAAGGTTACAGAGTTAGAAGTGAACCATACATCTCCTTAATAGCTTCCACACCCTAACAGAAACCACAGACACACAGCTCTGCTGTACCTCCAGAATTTCATCACAATACCAACAGATACTATTCCTGTAAACAACGTGAAGGGCTTCTCACTGACCAATATGCAGGTATCACAGGAGGAGAAATATTAAGAAACAAACAATATTTACTTCCCACTGATATGTTTCCCCTCTACCAAGTCTGATTATTTCTGCCCATGCCTTTACATAAGAAAGGCATAAGTGAAGAGGCTGCAAGAATAGGGGAAGATGGAAAACTGCAGACAGTGGATTTTCTAGTGAATGTTCCTGTAAGAGCTCTTTTGATTAAAAATACTTCCAAAACCAAAGAACACAAGTAATTTTGTTAACTGAAAACAAGTAAAATATTCCTGATAATTTGGAAATGGGGCTACCATTAGGATAAATATCTTCCACAGGACATGTTGACAAAGAGGAGAAGTTACTCTGGCCACAGCCGTTGCAGTACATGAGCAGTATGTGCTGTTCCTTCAAAAAACAGCTAAAAATGGTGAAAAAAAGAGCAATTTTTAAAAAGAAAAAAAAAAAAAAGAAAAAAAAGAGTTTTCATTATAACTCCTCAAGGGTTCCCATTGTTAAATGGGGTTTTCTTCTTAGGAAGTTCTCCAGGACTAAGACTGCACAGTTCACAGGGCAAGGCTGAAGCATTCTGCCCGCTGCACTGGGCAGCAACATCCCACAAAACAAATTCAACTTCAGACCTGTTTTTACTGCCCTCAGGCCTGCAGGTCTTCATCAGCACTCATGCTCTCTTCCCATAAAAGCCTGTCCCTTCTCTTTCCAGACAATGCTTTCCCAAAGCCCAGCAGCAGCAGGCAGTTACCTGCAAACATTCCCATCCTCACCCCCCACTGCTGGCCCCCAGCCTGGCAGCCCCACTGCTGTTTCCCCTCCTGACTCCCACACCAACCCAGGGCTCTTTATCTCATCTGCCAAAGGGATACACATGTTCAGAAAGTGGAAGAACAGAGAGAAAACAATTTCAACATTGTGTTCATTCTACTATACACAGCCCACTGCTGACCAAGTCTACTGAAAACAGAAACACGGAGAGATTTGCCCAAAGTCTCAGGGTAGCTCACTAAAGAAACACAGAGGTGTTTATTCCTTGCTGTTTTCATGTAATCACAGCCCTAGCATTTTTTCTGGAAGTACTACCTCTCAAAACCTTGAAAGGTTTTTATTAACAAGATATTTTCAGAGTAGGAAAAATATGGCAAAAAACTACTGATGTTAAGTTTGTGCCTGCTTACACTACAACATCAAAATAATCTATTGTGCATCATATTTACAGTAAGGAACAAGAATATCTTTATGCTTATTTTCATTTTCCAGCTCTAAAAACCAGGTCATCACTTACAAATGAGCAAAAGCACAACCAGACTAAGCAATAAATCCAAAATGACAGATTAGCTATTTCAAATTGGCTGAACTGAGGACCACATCCTTTGGCATAATAAAAGACCATTTAGCAAAAGTGATGCCTTGATCAAGATGATCCTGGCACTAGTTCAAGCATTCATTCCTTCCAAGGTTATATAAACCTCACAAAACTGTAAATAGAACATCAAGCACCGTTACTGATGGGAATGCAGAACAGGAGGGGAAATGGATATTTGTTTTCTCTGTGAAGGCCATGGAATGCAAGCCCATTTCCTCTGTGCTTCTTTCCTCCACAGATTTTTTTCCCAGTCTGAACCTTAGGGATGATCTGGAGATGAAGAGACTTCATACCAGCTTATCTACAGAAGATTCAGCAAAGCCTCTTGATCTCTTTGGAACAATAGAACGCAGAAGTTAAAAATGTATTTGTTTTTTCAAGTTCTAACCTAATCCCCCGCAACTTCAGCAGCAATTATTCAGAGATGATTAGCCCCAGAGGAAACTTTCAAAGACTGTCCCCTGAGAAATTCCAAATTTCATCCCTTTAGCCATGTTATATAAAAGACACATTACATATTTGTATACTGGTCTATTTCGACCATTCTGTGTCAATGCATATATCTTGTATATATATATATATATATATATATATATATATAGAGTGCCTGCCATATCAACAGTTTCCAGGGAAAATATTTATAGGAGACTTTTTTTGGACATAAGTCTTAAAACAAATAGTTCTACAAGGATACCCAAGATTCTACTTAACTACTAGGCATGTACAATTTACGTAGTTCAAATAACAGGGGAAACAGTTACGACTTAAATTCTTTAAATCTACTTGTCTGCTTGGAATCACTAAGGAAAAACAGAAAAACAAAAAACATTTTGAAAAAATGCTCTTGACTTTTTTGAAGCATTCAGCACTGCTGGCTATCAGCTGATGGGCTCCTGTTGCTTTGCATATGCCCCAGAAAATGGGAGGCAGTTCATTTGTGTACAGAGCACTTGCAGAAGTTCCACTCTTGTATGTGCACAGCCATCAAGTGTGCTTATGCTGCTGAAATGCAGTTATAGAGTGATAAATATGCAGCTCACTCAATCTCCAGTAATTCATATTATTAACTACTAATTATGGTGGTAATCAGCTGCTTCTGCATTTCCTTTTAGGAAAATTTTTTGCTAATAATATCAGGATGCCAAGGCTAGCCAATAGCTAACCAGGGTTAGTTATTTTTAAATATGGATGCTATAAGGGAAAAAGGAAATGCACAGACCAAAGTAAATTTCGAAAATTTCCATGTATGGGAGTCAATCTTCCACCTCAGAAACACACAAAACTGCTTGTGGTTTTTTATTTTTTATTCCAAATCACAGCACACGTGAAATGATCTTTCCAGTCATGCTTTCCTGCAGTTATGGATGTGGATCCAAGCTGAATTGCATAAAAGAAGAGAAAAAACCCCACTATCTTACAACTGGCAGCAAGTCTTCAGTTTTCACACTGCAAGTAGTATAAGCACTGGCAGCATATTGCTGGAATTTAAATACCAGGCTAAAAATTTCTGAGTCTTTACAACTTCAACACAAAAATACTAAATTAAAAGGCCTAGCAATAACTTGGAACCAGAGTGAGAAATCAAGTTTGAAAACACCAAATCCATAAACTGACAAGTGCAACAAAAATACTGTGATTTAAGTCAAGGTTAAGATGAAAAAACATATGTATTAATTGTATTATGGGATTTTTAAGACTCAGGAGCCTATTTCTACTGCACAGCCACAAGACATGAGAATAAATTTACTGGTAATGTGCTTGCAGTAAGCATATGCACATCTGAAGTGACATGAGACTGTCAGTATATCCCACCACAGCACCCAGCACATGTAGCTGACAAACATAAATTGATTTCAATACTTAAAATAGCAAATATCCTTATGGAAAATTGGCACCCAAACAGGAAATGATAAACATTCTGCCTACAACCAAGAGTGCACACACTACCTCCCATCCACAATGCAAGTGAGATAAACAAAACACTGTAAGGGTGGCTTGTATGGTCAGGTTAGGTCTATCATTTAGCTCAGCACCAATCCTACCTGCCACAGACAACAGCTGATGCACAAAACTGAAATTGGAACACAGCACGTTCTATTAAAGAACAAGCTTTAGAAAGTTCCTCTTACCTCAGCCTCTTTCTGCTGGAGGATTCTATCCTTGTCTACAACTTCCTCTTCAACAGGCCTATTGAAGAAAAGAACACATTGAAAGCATAAAATACAGAAGTAAAAATCCCCAAGAACAGATTCAAGACTCATATTACAATTATTATAACATCATCAAAGTCTACATTCTTTCACACAGGGGAAATTAGGACATTTTTAAAAGCATGCTTCCCTTTTGTAAAAGGCCATCTTTACCTCAGACTCCTGCAATTCACTCTCCATTTCTTAAAATTTAATTTCTTTACTGCTATATGGATTATTTTTTTTGCAATTTACTTTAATGAGGAGATTTCCTTCACTATCTATCCATGGTACAAAAATCAACTACTAAAAAGCTGTGTAGGCTATTTCCTTTCTTCTTTAACATCAAAATGCTTTGCTGAATACTTGAAGAACAAGTGGAATGTGGACAAGAGTAAGATGCTAACCCAAAAGATGCAGCAAAGGTAGATGTGGACTTTTTCCATTAAGTTGCCAAGGACAACCTTGCCAAGAATTAAAAAAGAGATAATAAACTCAATTGAAAAAAATTATCAGAAAAGATTGTTTGGTCTAAACTTCCTTTAGCTACAGATGAAGGAGCAAGAGAAGCAATACCTCCCAAAGCAGATAGACTGGGCCTATTTAAATTTGCCCATTTGTGTTCATTTTCTTCAAGCAGACACCATTACATAAAACCTATCTTGCCTGCAGGCACCTTCTTCCTGCACATTCCAATCAAAAGCACAGAGAAAAGGGGATTTAACCTGTTTACAAGCAGAGCAGTCTGCTATATAATATTCCTCTTCAGGAAGAGCATTTCATACAAATTTCAGAATTCCACAGATTGAAATCTCATCAGAAATAATTGTTTACAGGTGGGATTAGTTAGGAGGAAGAGAAGTCCCCTGTGAGTGGGCAATGAGGAGCAGCAGAGCCCAGGGGCAGCACACACTCACTTGCCAGTGCGTTTTAGCCTCTCGGAACGGAAATTCTCGTAGTGCAAGTCTTGGGTCACCTCCTGCAGGTCCTGCATGTGTGTCCTGGAACATGCAAAGGGCTATTGAACACTCTGACATCCTCAGCAAAGCAAAGAAAAACACCCTTTAATCTTCTGTTTCTGTTTTATCTAATGGATGTATTTACCAGAAAAGTAAATCCTTACAGACCAAGCCAGCCAGAACTCTGCTTGCAAGTTCATTGATCTTTAATTCATTCCTAAGTGCCCCACCAATATTATTCAAAGACCCAAAATATGCTGTACTCCTCTTGGTGATTAATTACTTTGGACAAGTTGTTTATACCAGTTTTTGCAGTGTTAAGAACCTTGCAAAGACAGTTATTCAGAAAGATACTTTAATTCCAAGGGTATTTTATTACTCGTAAGTGCTGTCAAATATAATCTGTAACTGGGAACTAGGTGGAGCTGCTTGGCTCCCACAACAGCTGACATTGCTTAACAATTTCCAATTGCCAAGGAAAAAAAGGAAAACCCACTTGCTCCCAATGCCCAGCAGAGGGCAATCCCTGCCCAGTGCAGACTGAAACTGGAATGACACAATGGAATTCATTTCCAACAATAGCAAAACATCGTTTTTAAAAATAATCACTTAAAACCATTTACGCAGGCAGAATATCCATATCGGCTAAAATCATAACGGGGTGGGGTATCATATTTAACAAAGGATCTCCCATACTGCCAAGAAAATTGCACTTTGCTTTTGGAATATTCCTCACTTTGAAGAGTATTTTAAAAGCCTGTCCACCCCATCAACTGCACTATAACAAAACTTCAGTTGGTATGTATAACCATCAGATCAGTTCACATAAGGTATAAAAGCATCACATATATCTGGCAACATAAAATATAGAAAATACTTTCTGAATTCAGAGATCAGAGGGTACAGCAGGAAAACAAGCTGCAGGGGACTAAAATGTAACTCTGGGCTGCCATCAGGGCTAGTTTTAAATTACGGAATGAACCTTGCTATAGGCTTTTAGTCATTGTGGCAGTGACATCACCACAGGAGATGGGATCATTTTACCATTACTCACACCAGCATTGTGCGCAGCTTGAGGAAATCATTGTGCTCTGGATTTTCAACTTCAACAACTCCCCAGGGATACAGGCGGCCTCTGATTTTTTTCCCCTTCACCTCAATAAGTTGATTGGATCCAATAACAGCGAAGGGAATGCTAGCCTAGTTGAGACAGAAAAAACAAGTTACTGCTTTGATTTTTGGCTGGTTAGTTTTTGTATTTTGCTTTGTCTTTTTTTTAAAGAAAGCACAAAGATTCAAGTAACAGGCAAGAGAGGAGGAAAAGAAATGTTGACAATCACTCTCTACTAAAACCCTCTCACATCAGAAAACCAATGAATCCCATTCTAGGCAATGCAACTTCCCCTTATGAGCACCTGTAGCTTTGTTAGGATCGATTTGTTTTACCAGAGGCCCAGAAGGAAATGACGCTTCACTTTAGGAACACTTGACTGCTGTTCAAGTACAGTTTGGGCATAATGTGTCATCTGACATAACATCATGCATGGAGAACAGCCAACAGAAACATACTCCAGATGCAGAGTGAAGTAGCTAGAAAGAGAATTTCAGACACATTCTTCAAACACCTTTGTAAGCACAAAGAGGAAATTACTTCAGTAAAACCTTGATTATCTGCTTTAACACGAGGCAAGTTGTTAATTAGTACAGCAACCATAACACACACAATCTCTCTCCTTGCTCACATGTTAAAACGTTTCAGTCAGACAACAGACTGCAAATAATAGTTCATGGTGAACAGTGGTTTACACTTAAGAGAAAAGAAGAGAAACTCGTGACACACTACACTTGGAATTCTGAAGAAGCAGAGACTGGAATAAAAGGGATTATAATTCAGAGTCAACATACAAAGGAAACTGAAAATTTTGACACAAAAATTTTGACTTGTTGTAAAAGGAATAAAGTACCTTTAGGCATCTTGTAGATTGAAGAACTACAGCAGCAAAATAATAAACCAGGAGTGAAACTTGCCTTTAAAACTCTAGTTTGTTCTTTAAACTCCTCATCTTCATCAGAATCTGCATCGGGGAGCTGATAAATCCTAATCCCATGCTCAGAAATCTCATCCAGAACCTGAAAATTTGCAAAAAAGAAAGAAGAGTACTCTTATTTCATTGAAGAGGTATTCAGTTAAAAATACATGGAATTGATTGACTAGTCTGTAGCAAATATTCACCTGACTCAGTGTCCAAACTGCAAAGTAACACAGGCTTGAAGATTTTTTAAAAGGCACAAAAGGTAAATATATTTAACATAGCAAGTAAATCATTAAAAAATTCCAGAAGATTTACAAGGCAAATACAGAAGCATAGTGAGGTTAATATGAAAAAAGAGTAAAAGTAACAAGAAGGAATTCATTAGTTACAAAATCAAAACCATTAACCCCATGTCAAATACATTTTTGTGCATTTGATATGATCAAAAATATAGAAGATAGTGTCTATTGTTCCTTGAATCAAAAAAGATAGAAGCTTATTATCCACTTAAACTGGAGAAAGTCATTGAAAATCCACTAAGAAAAATACCCTGTTCTTACACAGTTTTCTTTGTCATTAATATCTGAGGTTAACATAAAAAATACAGTATCTGTATTCCTGGGCACATTCTTTTCCTAATGAAATCACTGCAGGGGTGAGCAGCCAGCATAACTCCAGGCCTTTGGCAGTTTCAAAAGGTGGCACAAGTCAATTCCTTTCTCAAAACCAAAGAGCATGTTTCTGCTGCCACACTACTGAACACACTTAAGCCAGCTCTTGTCACTGCATCAAATGTACTCCTCACACCCTTTCAGCAGAGGAAGTGTGGTGGTGTAAGGAGAGCATGAAGAACGCTGAGATTCCACAGTGACTCTCTCCAAAGGGATCTTGGATGTTTTAGCAGGAAAGCAGAACTGTGCAAACTTCCTGTAACAGCAACTGTAACCCCACCAACAGCACCTGAACCAAGCAGGTGCCCTGCTGAATGAACTCTCAG
Organism: Illadopsis cleaveri; assembly: GCA_013399915.1. Taxonomy (NCBI): domain Eukaryota; kingdom Metazoa; phylum Chordata; class Aves; order Passeriformes; family Timaliidae; genus Illadopsis; species Illadopsis cleaveri. The sequence goes on from VXBB01012967.1 coordinate 857,296, forward strand.
CATAGACAAAGTCTGGGCAAATTTAGGGAGAGTTTTAAAGTAATGGTAAAAATGTTCAGAAGAGCCTTTGTAAGGACTTGTGATCCCATTACTGCATATACAACTGGAGATTAACTTGGTGGCACAAAAGCAAGCAGATTTCAAATAGAGAGGTCTAAATGAGCCTTCTCTGAGTACTGTTGGATTCCTCCATCCTCTGTCATGATGGTAATGGACAGCTACAGCAGAAATGAAAAGTGTCCAACCAGAACTGGGTTATTAAACAGGTGTTTCAAAGAAAACAATTCTCCAGACCATTAGCAGAGGAAAGAGCATGTATGAGGCACAGCTGTTCCCTGATGATGTTTTCCTGCCAGGTATATAAACATCCCCCGCACTCACACACGCGCACACTGAGTAAAGCACTGCGAGCCTCCAGCTACAGAGAGCAATATCTTACAGAGAGAAAAGAAATTTAGGAGTAAGCATTGCCAATAAGCAATTAAGATATTCACACAATGACATTTAAATCAATGGATGCTGTTACTGCTTTGCAGAATGAAAGAGACCCGAACTGTCACCAAATGACAATTAAAGATGCACAGCTGGGATGGGTGGGGCAGCACTGCAGTTCGATGCCTTTAAGTAGTTGCATAAAACAAGAAAGCACATTTAACCTGGCTGAGATCTTTGAGATAAAATGCAAGTAGAACAATAACGGGAAAGCCGACAGCAAGGGGTGCTAGAATAATATATTACAGCTGTTAAACCTAGTGCTTTCCTGAAAGGAAAAAGAATTGCAATAAAAACAAACTGTATTTTATGCTCCTAACAATGAAACAGCATTTTGCTTCTTCAAATCTGAATTTTATTGGCCTCAGAGGATTCTGTGTTCCTAAAGATTAGCCTTCCCATGGGAAATTAAAAAAAAAGTCAAAATATTAGTTCCCCTCGCATGAAGTCATTCTTTTGAGCATGTTTCCTTAGCAGCCTTGCATGGCACAGCTTGTGAAACTGTCGTGCATTTCTTCCCACTCAAGAGTTTTAAAAAATAACTTTGAATTCCAGAAAGCCCAAACAGGAATTACTCCAAGCTGCGTTTCCTTTGCAAGCACCACAAGCTAATCTTGCTGCTTAGTCCACAGCGGCAAAACAAAAACATTTTACTTCAGATTGACGGCCAAATGGCAGAAACATCTAAAAAAAGTAAGACTTCAAGCTGCGTCAGCAAAGCAGGACTTTGATTCCTATTCTTGATTAGAGACTCTGTTGCCCAAGACGCTTTGAGTTAGAACAATATACAGTAGCTTTGATTTTCAAAGCTTTGGAAGCACATTATACATTTGACTTAATATAAACTCAGTTTGCAGTGACCTTTGCCAGCAGTATAAAAATAATGAAAACTTGTTTACCTGCTCCCTAACCACTCCCTCAGACTACAGATGCCCTTCATCTTGTTGGACTTAGCCAGTGCATAAATGTGGTGTCCATATGTCTAAATCCAGACTGTTTTAAAGGTTAGTTAGTTAAAAGTTAGTTAAATTCCCAGGGAATTAGATTTTAAAATAATTAATGTTCCACTTAAATGCCTCCTTCAAATCTTTCACCATCCCTCTGTTCCCAAATGCTGAACCAAAAAGGAAGCAACTATGAACACTGAGCCTGAAGCACACTGCTGAAAGGGTGAATACAGGAGATTTTATAAAAAGTAGCAGCTCCACAAACAATGTGAGATAAAAATCTTTCACCAAGTCAGTACAGTAACAGAAAAGGAAAAGCAATAAAACCTGCACAATCAGCCACATTTTTGCTTTATGATTCCCCTATGAGTTCTTTCAATTTGAATGCAACGCACCTGTTGTTACCTTATAGTATTTGTGGAGGAACAAAACTAAAGCTCAAGAGCCTGAACAGGATTTCTCCCAGCAAGATCTAAAGGTTCTTCTTTATCAATGAACTAACTTTTTTTAATTTTCTTCCTCCTTTCACCTGGTTCACCATAAAGCTGCTCATTTCTGTACACGTATCTCCTCCCCTCTTCAGTGGATGTTTGTCTGCACTGCAGACAAGGTTCATACAGTCACAACTGTCCCCACTTTTCACTTTCTCAGCTATGAATGATTCATTCCATTTCTTGGGCTAGTTTTCTTACATCACTGAGCTTTATAAAACACAACAGCAATGCCAGCAGCACCTCACCTTGTGAAAATGAAGTTCTTCACGTGCCCACACAAACCATGGCCATGCCACTGTGGCACTGGTTCACTCAAAAAAGGTCCAAACAAATCCTCTGAATTTAGGTGGAGTTCAGCTAATGTGCTGCTTTGCAAGCATGATTTTATCTATACAATTTTCCCAGTTAAATAAAACTGTAGCCACTCTTCAAGAAAATAGAAAAATATTAACATGAACATCCATGGAATAAAGATCCAATAATCATTCTAAAGGCCTTCAGGAAGTTACAGGGTCACAATCAAAATAACTGTTATTCCCTGCATGAAAATGTAATATAAAAGATATTTTAGCATGAAAAGGTTTACTGTGGTGTAATATACAGACTGCAATGTAGAAGTATTAATTATCTCAACACTACTCAAGGGGTAAGTCATTAAATTTGTAAAAATTCATAGGCTTTGTTGGGTTCAAACTCGTTAGACTTTAATAATTACTGTACTAGTTTTGAGTCAATTGAGCCTGACAAAGTTTGTGATCTCAAATTTTACTGGACCACCTCTAAACATACATAATACAATCACACCACCTACCCATTTGTTTTAACAAGGTGCACAAAGTCATTCTCAAAGAGAATAAACCAGAACAGATTAAATATTTACATTCATTGCTCAGATGATGCAATAAAATGGAAATTTGATTTAAGGTTAAAGACTTGTACAGCCACAGATATTGACATTATTCCACTGAATTCACTACAATGTCATATCTGGCAAAAGCTGGGCTGTCTTGGAAAGGTTTGTCAAAAACCAAAATTTCAAGATGTCGAGTAAACCCTGCAAAGCAAAGAATGATTTTAGTACCACTGTCTGGAAAGATAGAATGTCTCCACTGCAACCCCCAGTATGTCCTGGTGTTTCAGATGAACAGATAACCCAGTAGGAAAAATGTTCACACAACAACATGCATTATCCCATAACAATGGAGCCTCAAAAGCATCCTGCTCACATATTAACCCAACTGTCCTGTCTCTGTATTAGTGTTTTAATTTGTACCATGGGTGCACTTACTTAAAAAGCTTCCAACCACATTTTGCTACAAACCATGCAGCAGAGTGCACAACCCAAGTACCTTCTGTATGAAACTGAAGATATACCCTCAGAACACACCTAATGCACTCCCAGCACTAAGGGGCACTCAGGCCACTGCTCTCTCAGAGCCAGTCTGAAACATCTCCACTTCTCCTTTCAAGATTGTCTGAACCATTGCTACAAACCATGTTGCTTAAAACCTGCCCTCCTGGGTGCACTGCTTTGCTAAGATACATGAAGCCAAGAACAGCCACATTCTTAGCAAGTGGAACCGGCAAAGCACATCAGAGTTCAGTAAAGATTTCCCACCTCACACCTAAAGTGTGAGGTGGGAAGATTAGGGCCTTGGCCAATATAATTCACCCCTCTTCAGTTTGATATTACTTTATATTTGGCTTTAACGTTGTATGGGTTGCTTTGTTCTCATGAGCAAGAGTTAGACCTACTCTTCTCTTCAGCCTCTCCCTCTCCTTCAGCGTCAGGGTGTCAGCCTTGGCAATCACAGGGACGATGTTGACTTTTCCATGAAGAGCCTTCATGAACTCTACATCTAATGGCTTCAGTCTGCCAACAAGCAGGGAAAAAAAAAAGATTTAAAATAGGCATGGGGTCTTGGGTCGTTTGTTTCATAACAGACTAAATGTCTTAAAAATTATTTATTTTGAGTGTCCACATAAACAGTATTTTCATAATAAATTAAGCCATATTATTTCATAATAAATTAAGCAAGCTTAATGCCCTTGCTTATCGACTTGATTGTGCAAAGTTTAAGTTGTAATTAGAATTGCCACTATACAATGAAGAGGATATTAAAAGTATTTATGTGTCTGGGTGATAAGCAATGCAGTGTTGACTGCCTTGAAACAATATTAAATGTCAAAGGGGACAAAGTAAAGGAGAGCACTAATCTCCAAAGACTGTTTTAATTGCACTGGCTAACTGACAGGTTGGTAACTCAGTTAACATTACTGCTAAGTTACCAGTTCAAGTAATGAACAGACTTAGGAAAGTAATGAACAGACTTAGGAACTGTTATGAAGGTACAACACCCTAAAACACAAAAGCTTGAGCTTTTTCTTACCCATGCCCAAAAGGAGAGATGAAATAGAAGCAGCAGTGGACTCTGTTGTCTATGATGTGGCGCCTGTTCAGACCACTCTCATCATGTAGGTATCGCTCAAACTGGTTGTCAATGTAGTGGATAATTGTTTTGAAGCTGTGGTATGGGAGTGGGGAGAAAGAGAGGCATCTTACATCAGCTTTTAATAAAGAAAGAATCATGAAAAGATAAGAACAGAAGGAGAAACACACTTTTATTAAAAACACTACTGTTACAAAAAAATTAACTTCCTAGAATTTTATCTAGTACTGAGGAAAAATATTTTGATAATGCACAAGGGTGTTTTCATAATAACCACCAAGTGTCAACTTATGCCTAGAGCCAATTTCAAGTGCTACTCTGTTCACTGGATAAAACGTTCAAGTGCAAGCTCAGAAAAAAAGTGCTGAGACAACACAGGAACAAAAGATTGAGGATTTTTCTGCCTTTTTTTCTGGGGGTAGGGGCTGAAGATTTGTTTTTAAACCGGTTGACAAATGACATATCCCGGATATCCTCTTGATTTACAATCCTGACCCTAGAGCCAGGTTTCTATAGTTACCTATGAAAATTCTGGTATTCTAGTCTGTTTGAATTAAGTACAAATACATTTGCAAGTCATGCACTCAAGCATCACATGATTTATTAAGCTATTTTTGTTACCTCACAGAATTCTTTTCTGTTGGCAAAGAAAAACAATTCCTACTTAGTTCAAGACAATTTAAAATATTCCTACAAAGAAGTAAATGAGCACAAAATCCGATCACATAGATTAATCACACACAGAGAGCAGTGACTAGAGAAAGAAAAGAAAACACAGTGCATAACTAAGATAGTTTTAAGCTATTCCAGAGCATGGAGACACCTGCTAACACCATTAATACAAAAGGACACTTTATATTACGTACTGCAGGGGAAGGGAAATGAGCAGCTGACGTAGATAAGGTTAGGCAGATGATTGTGTATCATGAACATGTTTTAAACTACTTGAGAAAAAACTAAGCAGAAAGCTTAACTTGAGAAATAGGAACATTCATATTTCTTTTGCTGAGAAAGCACAAAGTTGATGAGATACATTTAAGGAGGAAACAGCAGATAACAGAAAAGAAAATTAATAATTTGGAAAATGAACACAGTATGCTGGCAAACAGTGCAACAAGCAGCAACATTTGACCGAGGGGTGCATGGCTGCAAAGGAGATAATAAAAGAAAGCAACAACAATGATGGAAGAGATCCTGGAGGGAATTTGATGCTCCAAAGCTAAGTAAGCTTTTGGATTGAGAAGGAATAAATCCATAGTAGAATCCACAGACATTTACATCATTGCAAGATTTGGCTGCTCTAAGTCATATTACAGAAGACAACAAAGCAAAAGATGGAATTTATTTGGTTTTGACTTTGGTGCTACTCATTAGAAAACAGCATCTTAATACCTAAACATGCTGAAAGAAATCAATATGGTTTTTGTTCCTGTTAATCTTCAACACTTCTCTTAGCTGGTAAAAGGTAACAAGACTGAAGACATACAAATATTAGGACAGAAATCAAACACTAACAATGGGAAAGAACTATCACACATTTCTCTGGGAATGTAATTAGTTCACGTGCAGTTTTCTAGGTCTAACAGCTCTAATTTTCCCTATAAACACGGTGTGAGTGTCCTGTACCTCCTGACTTCCGGGAAACACCTGGCTTACACTACAGTGCTGTCACTGCTTAGGAGATAGCACATCCTGTATTGTAACAGCAAACAACACAAACACTGCATTTAAGCCCACTGGGGGAAAATTAATATTATCAAGCTGCCAAAACCCACAAAATATAACCTTAGTCAGTTAAAAAAAAAAATGAAAAAAAAAATTTAGCAGCAGCCAAAGAGCAGCTATCAAAGAATGACCTGTGGTACCACAAGCAAGATGAAATCAAGAGTGTGATCAGCAGTATCTAACAAGTTCACTTGTTCTTGTCAACCACTTCTTTGAGGCCAGATATCAAAGCAAATCTAGGCATCAAGCAATGTTTTTCCTCCTCTGGTTAGATCCCCTCTCTTCTCATGAAAGATGTTATTTTAAGGACATGCTTCTCTCATGATCCCAATGTACTCATGCATGGAAAGATGCTGAATGAGTCAAACCTCCCACCATAAAGAATTTTGCTGTTCTCCAAACACACCCCTAAACTGATGCCATGAGCAATCCTAGTGTGGGTCTGATTCTAGAATACAGAATTCCACCCAGCACTAAAGCTTCCCACAGAATCTTAAAAAAACCCACCATGGTTAACTGTGGTTCACCTCCACCTTTCCTTTCATGTTGTTTTAAGTACAGCATCCAGAAAACAAGAATTACTCTACTTCAGAAAATGTGTTGCACTAAATCTGTAACAAATCATTTCCCAATCCAACACTGCTGTTTTTCCAATCCAGTAGACCTCCTGGACATACTCCTAGTAGCACAAAATCCTTATCAGACCTTTTTCTTTGACACAAAATACACAAAAATTTACCTCAGCTCCCATCCATGAAAGTCAAACTCTAAAATTTAGCTCTTTCATCAATGCACAGAGACTAAAAGCCATTAAGGAACCTACTCAGCAGAAAGATATTTGAAACACTCCCAGCCATTGCTGCCTCCTAGACACCATGCCAGTTTGATTTACCTTGTTCAAAAATAGCCTCAGTAAAATTTGTCACCTCGAAAAACAAATAGTCTGCAAAAATTGCAGCCTTCCCAAAAAAGAGGCTTTATAAACCTTGGATCATCATCAGCACTATCCACTGCTGAACCTTGACTGCAGTAAATGCTCCTGAACACAAACATAAGTTCAAGAACATGAACTTCTCCTTCCTCTGAACTACCAAGGGAGGAAGGTGGTTGCACTGGGTTAGTCCTCACTACAGTTCAAAACAAAGAGTCTGTCCATCCAAGTCCCTGAGACATCCTGTAAAGATTAACAGGCTTTGTCAAAATGACACTTGCCATGGCTGAAAGGCTTTTCATGCGACGTAAGTAGACTAAAGAGACACCATGAACTGCATCTTTTTATTTTGTAAGATGTAACTACTATTTGTTCCTGTAGCGTATTTGATGTTTCAGATTTGTCACAGAAAATTACATATCAATTGTTCTACTCCGGTCTGAATCACCACGGAATGATTCTGTTCAGAAAACCTCCAAAAAGAAAAGGGAAAATCCGAACACGTAGGTCTCTAAGAAACATCTGAGCAGAATAAACAAAGGGCATTAGAACACAATCAACAGGAAGAGCTCTCTATAACACAATGCTCAGGCTGCAGAGCTCTCAGCTCCAGCGGAAGGAAGCTCTAGTCAACAGTGCAAAAAATAAGCAAGACCATGATGCAGCCCAGAAAGATGCCTTTGTGTTATTCCAAAGGTTCAATTTTTTTCAACTTACTAAAGTAGGAAAAGTGGGAGGAAAATAAAATCTCACTAGAGCTTCACTTTCAGACTTTCATTTAGTGTATTCCAGAAATTCACTGCCTTCACTTTTGCTGTATTCCTACATCTACACCATAGAAAGGAGAAAAACTGGCTGATAATAGGAAGACTGCAGATACATCATTCTGTCAATGAAAGACTGCAAAACAATCTATTAGTGTTATATGTGTTTATTTTATCTGCTATTTATCTCTTTCCTGGTCTTCAACTTATAGTGAAGGACTCAAATCAACCTGTATTAACTTTATGCTCCATTTCTCTGCACAGTGATCCTTGTTTGCCTTGGGATTACCACCACCACTACCACAAATAAAGTGTCAACAAACTTAACAACTAAGTAAAATAAACATTGTTAGCACTTCTTAAAAGACAACCATGTGAAAATTCAAAGTTTTAATCCACTGAAACTAGAAGCATCCCAGTAAGGATATTTCATCTTTATTTGAAAAACAAAATCAGCTTTCCCCAGTTAAAGAGAATTACCTGAATGTGATTATTTGGAAATTACACTTATGAACTTAGTAATTCTAACTTTGTTACAAATTGCCCCGTTCCTTTCCAGCTGCTTTATAAATTTCTTTCTTCATAATCATTATGCTAAAGCAATTATGTATATTTTCCAGAGTATCTGCTGACAATTACTTCATCCATTAAAGATTGTCAGTGGTATTTAAGCCAGAGAGAGCCAAGTGGTAACTTCATCATAAAAAACAACCATTTCTACCCAAATTGCTGGTAGTACCTATAGAGGACAGGGAATGAAAAGAACTATCTTAAAAACATGGAAACTGGATGGGCCAGAGACACAGAAAGTAAAAGACAAAAAGTTTCCCCCCACCAGAATTTTGTCCTATTGGAATGGCCATAGAGACAAAAAGCTGACTGCAGGGCTCAGAGAAACTTTTTGAAGGAGAGGCTGTTAATTTTGAGGCAGAATCATAGACACAGCCTACAAAACTTTTAAAAACATCAAAAGTGGTTAGAAAATTGAAACTGGAAGTTGTAGAAAGCACCAGACCCACTAGAACAGTGTTTGTGTAAGACACACACACCATGAACAAAGCAGTTTTTACACACATACCAGTCCTGGCTGTTAATGGCATCTCCATATCCTGGTGTGTCAACTACAGTTAAACGCAGCTTCACCCCTCGCTCCTCTATCTCTACTGTAGAAGCTTCGATTTGAACTGTTCTCTCTATTTTCTCTAAAATAAAGGAACATGTGGATTGTTATTTGCCTATCAATTCCTGCAGAGACCCCCACAGGAGAGAGCAATAGAGGAGGAACTGCAAGCTCAAGTGTGTTGTAACCTGCATGACATAAAATAGTTTATCAAAATACACAAAGTAGTAAGCAGAATTTAACACCACGTTTTTGTAAGTAAACAAGAAACAATGAACTAAACCATGGGTTTACTTATGGCAATATGCAAAATTAAAATCATAATACTCAAAAGCCCAAGAGATTCTTTGTCAAAAGGTTATTTAGACCTCTGACCAGGATTAAGGCACTATAGACAAAAAGGAGTAAGAAGAAATGGGGATTAGAGCAAAACCACATTTGGGTATACTGATACCTAAAAGGTTTGGGAGCTGGCTCTTTTTAATAGCAACTGATAAAGAAACAAAAGCTGTCTTTGAAAGGAAATCTAAATTAGAAAATGACAGCTCAACAAAACATAATTTAGAAAATTTAAATACAGCATGACAAAGTGGCGTAATGGGTGAAGAATTAAGCAATAGGAATTGAAAGAATATGAAATTTTATAGGGTGGAGTGTGCTAGAGGAACTACAAAACCACATTTACCTGCAGCTCCAGGAATATAACGTTCTGGATAAAGATCAGTCAGGAACAGACTGTTAATTAAAGTGGATTTTCCTAAGCCAGACTCACCTACAAACAAAATAATTCAGGTTTAAGCATATACACTTTTTACTTTTAAGATTTTTAAAGCACCTTGTCTTTCTCCCAGCCCAGATTATGGAGGAAAAATAATTTGTTCATTAGGATCCACCCTAGCTTTTGATATAAAAACATCAAAGGTTCAGCTAAGCACTTTGAAAACACCGGAAAAACAAGTCTCCAGTGTTTTCATAAATGTTACATGAAAATTGTAAGTTTACTGTAACAGATGTCACAATAAAAGCTGAAGGGTCATACAGCACTTGGACTATAGATCTAGAGATAGTTCAGTTACTTGAGGGTAATTACAGCTTTTTTCATTTAAACATACCAATCAAGAGCTGTAACTCTCCTGCTGAAAATTTCTGAGAGCTTGAAGGTTTTCCTAAGCTAGAAATTGAACTTGCAACACTGCTGGGAAGATAAATGAGTAAAGCTATCCCAAACTGACAGTCAAGTTTTGCACCCTCACAGTTAAGCCCATATAGGTTCCATGAAACTGAAAATCATAAAGCAAATTATTCAAAATTCACCTGAGAAGTTTCATAACTCTGTAACTTCAAATTATACAAATTTTGTCCTATATCTAAGTAACGAAGTTAAACGTGTAAATTTAACTACTAAATCTGAGTTTCAAAAAAATCACTTGTTTCCTAACTCAAGGAATCAAAGGAGTCAGCATTTAGACCAACAGGCTGTATTATTTTAGATGCTACTAACCTGATGTTAGAGATGAAAAAGTTATCTGTATTTCTCATCACAAACTACATGACACAAGAACTCTACAATTATCACAGATCACCTACTTATCTTACAAACACTGCTGAATACTGTCACCAAGTAATCCCAAATGGTACTACAGAGCACATTTTCATTTTTCACTAACTGCTACAAAAGGGTGACAGTACCGTGGACTCCCTTTGCACTTGCACACCATTAAACTGATTTAATGTAAACATAATTCAACCCTTGGAAGAGCTTTGTGTCTAAAGGACACTCCATCAAAGAGACTCAGAGGTGCTCACTGACAGAACAGGCAAATTACAGGTTTATCTCTGACACCAGAGTGAGTCAGTACAGAAGGGCAGAAAACACAACAGCAGCATCACCATTTCAACAGCAAGATACCATGGGCAGTCATGCCTTCAATGGGGAAACCAGAGTGAAAGAAAGATTAAACAACTACCCGTCATCTGACCATGAATTAGAAATGCAAAAATATCCTGTTGGCGCCAAGTCATCATCTTTATTCACTATAAATACTCCCTCCTACTAAACATGACAAAATAGTAACAGATGTAATTAGAAAGTGTACAGAGGTTCAAAGTTTTTTCTACTGTGTAAGTCAATTGCTAAGCAGGAAGATGTATGAATCTATGTGAAAGAAATGTTGTTGTTGTATAAGTCAAAAATACTTAAATAACTCACTTACCAACCACCATGAGTGTGAATTCAAAGCCCTTCTTCACAGATTTCCTGTGAACCTGGTTGGGCAGATTAGCAAATCCCACATAGCCTGCCGAGTCGGAAAACTGACAAGAAAACAAAGGTTGAATATAAATGAGATCCCTTTCCCCCTAAAAAGCTGAAAAAGAGTTTACTTGTTTCTACACAATAAAGTGCAGGGGTATATAAAGCACAAGGAAGAATAGAGATTGAAGGAATTTTTGCTGCAATAGCAAGGCAGACCTTGAAAAGGCTCATTTACCAAGCAGGCTGATATAAATAGAAATCAGATAAGTACCTTGAGCTACACAAACAAAAGTCTCCCCTTGGATAAAATAAAAATCTGCAAGCTTGCAAGAACACACTATTATTAATCTTTAATAAATAAATACAGCACAAAATAAAAAACTCTGTTCAAATTTGGTGTCTGCTGCTACAGTCTTCTATAAAAATAATGGATATGCTTACAGGTAAAAACCAAGAAGATTGTACTACTGGGGGGATTACTGAGATACAATCACACAGAGATGGATCTTTTGCTTGTTAAGTTATTCACCTATCTTCCCAATCTTTAACTTACAACACAAAAGCAGGAAAAAGAAACATGCCTGAAAAACTTATCAAACAGATAGGGCTATAAACAGGGCAGTCTGCTCCACCATCTGTTACCCTTTGACTGAAAACCTAATAGGAGCCTAAATAAGAACTGCAGCCACCTGACTTAGGGACCTATGGGCTACCTGGAACCAGATGTATTTTTCACAGACAAGTTTATGATGAGAACAGTTTTTTTACAATGTCATACACTTCCAGTGGTGTGGGGGGATACAAGGGAAATCACTTAAAAGGTAATTATTTATTTGCTAACAATTCTTTTAAAGCTCATCCAGGTGGGGAAAAACAGTAGAAATTAAGGTTTGTCACATGAAATTTCCATCGGTGAAGGTACCATTTTAACTTTGTAAGCAGAGACTGAATATCTGGTGAACACCAGAAAGTCTATCACTAGGATCACACACAATCTCTATTTCTACTAAGCAGTTCCTTTTAAGAAACACATCTGAAGCAATAATTCATTCACAATTTCAGCACTGCAGTAAAACTACAAATGTTTTCAGAAGTTGAACAGAGTCTAAACAAAATTTTGGCTACGCAGCCATCTCTTTACCTTTACTTTTTCACCTGACTGAGACATGTTTCTTCACTTCAAGTTTCAGATACTGGAAGAAAAAAAGCCATAGCGCATGTCAGCTGACTTGAAGATCACATTACTTTTAATTTTGAACTGATAAATTGCATGTAATAATCACATTTTATTCTAGCAGAATGAAGTGTTACATGCTTAAGGATTACCAGAACAAACAAGCCATAATCAAAATGTCTTCCTTCTGAAATAAATCACAGGAGTACTTAATCTAAATAGTTAAAATTTTCCAAACAGAAATATTCCTTTAAAATGCAAAATATTAAAATTTAGTATCATAACAAACTTTCACCCATCCTGTCTTTATAGGATGGTTCACAGACAGGCGAATGTAATGCAAATGTTGTCCAAACATTACATTTGAGAATTATTACCACATCCAAAAATTCTCATGAGAACAGGACATCTCCATGATTCCCAGGTAAGGGTCAGAACACAACATTATTTTCAGTGACTTCAAAGTGCTGTTGCTGGATAGGACACTACACTTGGCTAACCCACGCTAGACACAAAAATTCATGCCAGTGTGAAGGACTATCAAAAGAGATTTGTTCTTCAGTTTCAGACACCCAGAACAGCTGGACTTTGGCAAGCCCTTATCTCTGTACTCAAGGATGTTAGCTGTGCTATAGATTAGTTATCAGGGCAATAGCAAGGCCCTTTCATTTAGAGCAGCCCCAGAGTAGGGACAGGAAACGCAGAAGCGGCAGGAGCACTTCACAGCTTGCTCTGTTGACAATGCAGCTCTTGGCCTGGGAAAGCAAGGAAGTGACCTATGCAGGCACCTGTGTGTTCAGACTTTCCTGTTGGGTAACACGAGTCATTTTAGCAGGATACAGTCCAGTTTCTGACACTGGCAGTTTGACAGTGAAATCCTGGCAGAGACACACCAAGCTCTGGACTGAAGGAAAAGTTGAAGTTAGCGTAATTGCCGCTTGGAGCTTTAAAGAAAACAGATCTTCAGATCCCATGGTATTTCACTCGCCCTGCAGCAGGCATTTAAAATCCTGGCAGCTCTGCAGGTACCAGCTACCCTATGAGCAAGGAAAGTTGTTTTTTTTCTCCTCCAACTACTTCTCCCCCATACCCAGCTCATTTGCTTACTAATGAAAGCCCAATGCATCCTGGAATGCCTGGAAAATAGGGAGGTCCTGATTCTAATCATCTTCTGTCAGCCTCTAATTGTGTATTCCTCAAAACACTCTGGAAACATCCCTTAAGAATGGTTTTGAAAACCAGAGCTTATTTTCCTTTGACCAGCATGCAAAGGCTCATTCCAGCCTTCAGCCAACCATTGTCACAGATCCTTAAAGACACAATCCCACAGACAGAAGAGAGAATCCCACTCATTGCTCTGTTGACATCTTGTTTCTAAGTTTGGAAACCTCTGTTGTCACCTTGTCAATAAAATTAGTAACATAGTTCATAGTTCAACAAAAGCTCCCAGTTACTGAGTGCCGAGGCAGATATACCTGACCCATTTCTCACAGTAATGACAGAGGAGAAGTCACCCAGGCCCACTGTCCATAGATAAAGCAGAGACAGGGGAATGATTCAGGTTTCAATATGTATGGCAAATTCCCTACTTCTGCTTTAAACTGACAGAACAGTCACATTCATTGTAGCATTACTCAAGTTACTTGATTAAAAAGCAGAAGGGTCAAAATTGTTGTCATTGTTGTCAACTGATTATGACACATTCAGCTTCAAAATTAATCTGTCATCTCATAAAGAACATTTTTTTCATAAAATCATCTGTTCCACAATTGCAGCTTACAAAATCTGTTTCCTACAAGACAAACCACATCACCTTGTGTCTTACTCTGACTGAAGCCAAAGCAGCAGCCCAGCTGCTCTGATCACAACATGACTGCAGCTCACACTTCGAGTTAGTAATCTCCCAAGGTCTTTTGTTAGAATAGAAACACCTGCTGTTCTACAACACTTAAGGCACCGGGGCTCATTTGGGAGCTCAGTTGCTCAGCCTTGACATTTTGCAATTCCTAATACTGCCCTCATGAGGTTTCCTCGAAAATCATTCCACCAAACAACTTCCCCGGATGACCATGTGCTGCCTTCCCGAAGCCCAACCACACAGTACAAGTCAAAACCTTGGAATTAACAAAACGTTAAATCTTCTCACAGCACCAAACAACCACAGCACTCTCAGCACTGCTCACAAGTGAGAGCTTGGCACTGGACCAGTCCCTGCTGCGCATCAGTGGCCACAGAAATGCACAGCTCTGTCTGCACACAGCTGACTCAAACACCAAAACAACATGAAGCTGAGTCTCTGACGCTACATAATTCCCACACCTGGAAATTGTAACATCTAATTGCTTACCAACTGTCCAGAACAAAATGTATAAAAAATCCCCAAACTAAGGCAAACCAGAGCAAGAGCTGTATCTGTTCTGTTCTCTTTAGATTTTCAAAGTGCTCTTTCAATCAGTATGAGATAAGCAAAACAGCACATACAAAACAGTTCAAGGAAAAAGGAATAGATAAGATACATCAGCAACAACTTGCAAAAAGCAGTGAAACTTTATCTGTAAATGCTGGCTCCTCCTTAGCAGGCCTAGTGGGAAAAGAGGGACACTGTGCTACAGCACAGGAATGTCCAAATGTGGTTTTGAACAGTGGATAACATAACAAAGTTTCATTTTGGATTCCAGCAAATTTCTATCCTGAACAATATGATGTTGGCAACGCAAAGGAGCAAAGTGGCACCAAGTTCAGCTGCAGCTGGAACGTGCCATCCCACCACCCTCTACTAAGAGCAGTATTCTGGTGAGAGAGAAAGAGAGGGGAAGGAAAATGGGTCATTTCCTTTGTTCCTGTCAGGATGCAAGAAGTAAACTGTGAGGAACAGGCAGACTGGGAGCTTCTTAATAGGAACCAGCACAAAGAAAGCACCACTGAACATGTACAAAGAGCGTGTCCATATAAGGATATCAAACAACATTTTCAAATAATCACTTCAGCGTGACCTTACAAGCAGAACAGCCCTCCTGATTTCTCAAATGAGGCTTCTTTCTTTCCATCAGAGGCTACAAAACTCAGATAATTTTTTTTTTGGCAGTATTTAATAGCCACAGACAGGAGTAAAAACTTAAACAGGTTTCCCAGGGCTGAAAACAGTCTCAACAACATCAGCATTTTGAACTTTTCAAAATTAAAGCAGACAGAAACACCAAGGTATGTCAGTAAAACAGCAGTATTTGTGGTTTCTCACTAAAAGAAATACAATACCCAAGGAAGAAACATCAAATATTGAGTCACATCAATAATAATAGAAAAAAAATGCATGATTCTGTGAATCATAGTGCTAACAAGTGTGTCCAGCACAGCCTACTCTGTGTGCCATGCTTTGTTCCTGGCATGTCCTCACTTCCACTGTGGGAAACCCCCTCCCCTCACTCCCTCTAGATCAACAATCCCAGGTGATTTCATTTTTCTTCATCAGAAATAAGAATGCTCTTTTACACACTAACAATTCTGCTTTACTCTTATTCAGGAAAATGACTGTATCACTTCCACCAAACACAGAATTTACAGAAACTGCAACAACCCAGCTGTGACCTTTGCAGACAGACCACGCTAAGTGTGAGCCATTGCTCTGGCTTGGAACTGATGCTCAGAGCTCATAAGTTCTACAGGCCTCCTTCTGGTATTGTATTTGAACCAAGAAAACTGTACAGGGATGACTATCGGGAATGCATCAAAATTTGGAACCTGCCTGTGACTCCACAGCACACATATGCACAGCAAAAGGAACAAGGACTGAGCAAGAGTTCAACCACCTGTATGAGCACTATTCTTAAAAGGTCAAGAAAAAGCAACGCACAAACCTACAGCTCTAATCCTAAATATTTTATTTAAAGTTCCATTTCCATGCTAACATATGACTCTAAACAACTCCCTTTCATACTGTTTCTTCAATGAATACAGTTATTTGAAATGTACAAAGGAGGCAGTGATACCATTCTTATAAATTATCAGCTTTAGGGATGATGTTGTTTCCATGCAGCTTTTGACAGTATTTTTGCCGTGTTACTGTGTCTAAAAAGCACTGTTAAACGGACCTATAATTGTGAAAAACAGGGGCTTTTTTAAATTAAAAAGATAAACATATTAGCCACGATCACTCATCAGGAAATAGGCAGCTCTGCCTCACACCCACAGAGCTTGTGTACAGCCTGCCAACGCACAGCAAACTGGTAAGTTTGTATTTAAATCATTTCTAAGTCATGCTTAAGTCTCACGTTACCATGAAGTCTCTGACCTACACGTGAACAATAATTAAAGACGAAAAAAAAAAAAAAAAAAAAAAAAAAAAAAAAAGAAGAAAAAAAAAAACAAGGG
>VXBB01012969.1:0-16392 GCA_013399915.1 Illadopsis cleaveri
GGGTGGGGAATGCTTTACTACAAAGTACAACTCAGAGCTAGCAGATACGGTTTCTCTCCTTAAAGGGAGGATGGAAAGCTGGAAAGTGACACGACCTTCTCTGACCTTTTGCTATCATCTCAACAGCATTATGAAACAAACACTGATGGAAAAAGAGAATAGAATAGATAAGCAGAACCCCATTGGTTGATAAAGTAAAAAAAGTTTTCCAAAGGCAGCTCATATCAAAACTAGCATGATATCTTGAGCTGAGGATTTCCAGCAGATTGTGGTGGGAGCCTGAGATGAGAGACAGGCTGTTTGGGAGGACTAGTTGAGGGACAGATCTTGGGTTTTATTTGTTTGCTTGTTATATTTTGGTCTAGAAATTTTTCCTGGTAGGTAAACTTGCCATAGTTTGCTGGTGTGTAAAGCTAGGGAGGCACTGTTGGTGGGAGGAGGAATTAATTAAATGATTATTCTTAAGAACTTGGTTACCAGGGGAGCCTGGGGAGCAGAACAAGGAGGACTCTGACACTGGAGTAGCATGTGTAAGATGATGTAGTTTGAAAAATGACAAATGAGATGCAAAGATATTAAATGTTTCCCAATTCAGTCACTGTCCAAATATATCTGCATGTCAGATGTACTAACAGGAGAGCTTCGGTGTGAGAATTGATAAATGTGTTTTTGGAAGACAAGGACTCCTGCAGACTTCCCTGGTCCGTCTCTGAAAGTGGAAGGAACGTGTGCTTTTTGGGACAAACGTTCCCTGCGGCTGGAACTGCTGCCTTCCCTCACACCCTCAGTGTTCCCCAAAGTCTGCTACAGATTATTATGAAAAGGCTGCCATTTTTCTTAGCCCCTCAGGGCACAAGCCCTTCCACAGGAGTTCATGTACATGTAGAAGAAAAAATGAAAACCCAGAGTGAGAAGAGTGAACACCTGCAGGGCATTGCTGTAGTCTGTGTAAACCAGCAGCAAAGAAATGTCTTGGCTTCTTATTTGGCATCTTCTTGTGGAATAGGTCAGTGTAGCACTATGGCATTTCAAACTGAGCATAGCCAACAGTAATTTTTTTGAAAAAAAAAAAAAGGATTTTCCTTTTGCTTCAAATTCAGCTTTTTGTGGGAGTACTTGGGATGCAACAGTGATAAAAAAATTACCATGTAAATGGAAAATTAAAATAAGAATTAGCTACACCTATATTTTAATCCATGCTACTTCAAATAGCACCTTTCAGCTTCTGTGAGTTATATAAGCATTAACTTGTATTCATTGTGCCCCAGAGAGATGTGTTATTAGCTTGATAAACAATAATATTAAGTAAATTATTTCTTATTTTCCCCCTTGCTGTTTTCATTATTATTTTGCATGTTTGAAAATTATTTCCGTTATGCAGCTTTGATTTTCACATAAAAAAATTATAAAACCCTGAAACAAATTTATTATTAATTAGACTTGCTTTATTTTATTTAATCCTCTTTCTGTTTGCTTGAATGGAATGTCTTCTTTCTGATACGTTAGGTAAAGTGTATTGATTTCTTAAGTTCTCAATCTAATGGCCAGTAACAACTGAAAGGTAGCAAATTGCAGTTTGAAAGAAAAAAACCCCAACCCATTCCATATTTTGAGAGCTGTCTATGAAGTAAAGAAAATAATAGGGTTATATTTTTAGATATATTATTAAAGATGTATGTGTATATATATAAAATAAATACTCTTTTATGAAGCTTCAACCCCTGTAACTTCTCATTAAATTACAGAAAAAAAAAGGTTTTTCTTCTGGTTTTGAATTTAGATTTTCTCATTGTCTTGATGAGTCTCACATTCATCTTCTTCCCTTTCCTTCACCTTGGAGTTTATTTTGCAAGCCTTAGTTCTGGGTTACAGTGGAGAAGGGTAGCCTCTAGGAAATACCAGTTTGTACTTCACCATCAGTGAGGCTTCTTCATTGATTGACATAATGAACCTTGAAATGAACAAGTTCTGGCAGAAAAAAGCTTCTCCTCACATCTTTCTGCTGTTTCTAACTGTAGGGCATGACTGATATTTACCTAGCAGAGTGTTGGGTGGTGGATGCCTGGGTGTACAGCACCAGGCAGGATTTATGGCAGTGTTCCTCTTAGCAATGTATTTACAGTTGTCTCTCAAACTTAAAATAACTGACTGGGTAGACAGTTCCATAGACATGGTTAAAAGAAATCATCTTAGTCTGGGAGTCTGCTATAAATTCTCTGTGAGTTTACAGGCTTTCTTGGTTTCAGATGGCTGTTTCTGAAATGCCTGGCTGCTATTACAATTGCCTGAGCTTCTCAAGGGAGCTGGATATAAACATCAACTGGATATTGGATATACCCAACAAATTCCTGGCCCTTTGTTTTTCTGCCCTTCACTCTTTTTCATAAGTGATTCTATGGGTTGTATAACTTAAGTAGGTTTTTTTTCTTCCCTGCCTCTATTTAGACCTCCATTCTGAGCTATGTCATCTTGCCACTATGGTTAAAGTACTAATCCTCTTTGTGACTTCCCCTGATCACATTTGCCTGTAATCTGGATGACCATGGTGATAATCTGCGGGGCAGATTGCAGCAGTCCTTGATGCTGAGGGTTTTCCACATTGACTGCAGGCTTCCTAGCAGTTGCTGCCTCCTGATGATGTGTGGTTTTCCAGCTGTGCCCTTGCTAACAGTGACCACTCCTGGGTGTGCCACCCTGGGCAGTAACTTCCCAGAGTTTGTCAAGGGCATGAAACACAACTTTCTTCTGCAGTATTCTGGCCTGAGTGATACTGTGTGTTTTATCTTTATTGTACTGGGAGACTGCTGAGTTTTATCTTCTCAGTAGGAACCCAAAAAACAATATTCTCCCATTTGTTGATGTGCTGCTACTATGAAAAGTAGTTAAATTGGTTAAACAGTTTTAATCACCAGATAAGAAAATCCTGGACCTTGAGGAAAAAACGTGTAGCAGAGAAAATGTGAGCTGCTCTTAGGATACTGAGAGATAGAACAAGGATTAGAAAGACAATGTTTATGAAGAAAAATAATAGAATTAGGAGTAAGCATAAAGCTTTTTAATTTTAGCAGGAAAGATAGGCACCTGCAGTCAGTTCTGTTAATGGACTGCTGAAGCCAGCACTTTCTTTGGGGAGGTATGGAAAAAAAAAATTTTCTTTCAAAAAGCTTCTTACAGATTGCTTATGAGGCTTAAGGGATTTTAACAATAAATTTCCCATTAAAATGTGCAGTCTTCTTCCCTTGCCATGACAGAGGATGTTGGCAGTGCCTTCCTGAGCAGATCTGTGGGTTGTGACCTTGGGTGCTGAGATTCCTTCTGTCTGTGCCATGGGACACCATGTCAGGGGGTTTCTCTTGGGCTGGCTCTAGTGCACTGTGTGCACTGCACACACCTGATTAGAATAGAGGGCATTTGAAGATGCCTTATCTAATTTTGTCCAGTTGAGTCAGGTTCACTTTGTGAACCAAACCATGGGAAGGTCAGACAAGGGAGGAACTTGCTTTATTGTGTGCTATCCAGAGGGGTGTTGACAAATGCTCAGTATGCTCCCATTCTTGCCTCTCCTCCCAAAAGTCATACAAGCATTTATTGTTACATTTTTACTCCCCCACGGCGTCATGTCTGCGTGTGACTTCGTATTTTAATGTCATCACTGTGAGATTGGCTTGCACTGAAAATTTTGTGTATGGTTTTCTATGCAGAATTCGTGCTTGTAATCTCTACAGCACGGGGATATTTCTGCTGTTGTTTTATTCATGTAACTTGTGTATTTCTTGAATAACCAGTGCTAAATAGGAAAAGAAGCATAATGGTATATCTATGTATGTTCAACATACTTTGATACATATAATTTATAAAATACAAAATTTTTACTTTAGTCCAGATGGGTCATCTTTAAAGATCTGGATTTTGCATGCTTGGGCACCAAAAGGAAAACAGTACCACTGAGACTTTAAAGCTATGCAGAGGCACTTAAAGAAATCAATGAGCAGTAGAGTCTAGATGCTGTTGTAGATTCCACTCAGCAGTGAAGTGCCTCTTTAAGATGCCAGAAATGTTTTGCTCAGTCAAAAATTCCTGATCCACTTGGCCAAAATTTTCCAAGGAACTTGGAAGATACTTGGTGGGATTTACAAATGTGCACTAAGTGATTACCCTCAAAGCGTTCACTTTCAAATGGAAGCTAATGGTCAGACCTCTAAAGTGTTAAAAATCCTTGAATGGCTCGGTGGTATTTTAAATAGCATCAGTTTTCCTAGCTTTTTTTTTTTTTTTTTTTAAGGATTCTAAACCTTTCATCTCATGTGTTTGTGGAACTCTATAAAATCAGAATTATCATCATACCCGTGATCCTGCTGGTGTACTTTCTAATTGACTCTTGAATGCAACCCTATGCAATAATGGATGTGCATGTATGAATATTCTTATCTGAGAACCTGGACACGTATCTGCTCTCCTGCTCAAACAGAATGGTCATTTTTCACTACCTTTATTGAAACCTGCAGGTGCTGGAATCCACTGCTGGGGAAAGGGTGCTCATGCAGGCACAGAAGGGATTGACTGAAATAGCATCCAGCCTGTACTGTGGCCAGGTTATGTTTTGGCTGTATTTTCTCTTTACCATCCCATTTTCCTCACCTACTTCTCTCTGGATGGAAATGAGGGGTCAGAGTACCATGGTTTCTCATTCTAGCTATGATGTCCTGGACAGCAGAGAGGAGGGGCTGAGTCTCACCTGAAGATGAGTTCCAGGGGCCACTCCTGGTCCTGAGGAACCCTTGGGGTTCTTCAAACACCACGGTTTCCTTTATGGGGGCTGAGGCTATGACAGACAGGGGTTGGGAGGTGCTTGGGTGAGCTTTTCCTCCTCCCAATGCACAGATGGTGGAGGTGGAACATGCTCAGTTTAGCCTCTTCAAAGGTGAGGTGCAGCATTAGTGTCTTTATGGGAAATCACTAAGAAATTGATTTTTAAACCATCCAGTTTTGATGGAAATTATTTGGATTTCCTTTTTCAAAGCAGGAATGAACTTTTGAACCTTTCACTAATTGTCTTAAGTAATGTATTTCTTTTGATACTTATCTGCCAGATAATCTGTAGGGGCTGACTGGGTTTTTTTAAGTCAATTAATTAAACCAGTTTTTATAATGGTTAATTTTCTTTGTGTAGTGTTTTGGAGGAGAAATACCACACTAAATGAAGAATTGATTTAAAGACTTAAACTACCAAGAATAATAGAAAATCTATTGCTTCTTTCTTTATGTTGGTTTCTTGATATATTCTAGAAAGGTCATTAAGTTTAGCTGTAAATTTATGTTCTCCAGAATTGTTTCTGCTGATACAGTTTCTCTGGGCTGAATTTTAGTTTTCAGCAAAGTTTTCCTTGTAATGGCAGCACATGTATAACGTTAGGTGGAGGTGATTAGATCAAAAATTTGCATTTAAACTGGTGCACTTTATTTCATTCACCTCAGTATTTTCATATGGACTTATTTTCTGAAAATGTAACTTTATATGTGTCTGAGATTAGACTAAAATATTTTAAAATGTGAAGAATCTAAGCAGTCTCCTAGTATGGTAGTAATTAAGGCTGTTTGGGTATAGAAATGTTATGAAATATAAATTTTGTTTATTTAATGATAAGAACAAGTGATAAATTTTCTCAGTGTAGTATTTCTTGAAGTTTAAAGCAAACTTTTTATTTTTCTTTTTTTCCCCAGAAATGAGGATGATTAATGTTTTTCAGGAAGAAAAAAGGAACTGGAACATTCATAGTCATAGGTATCAGGGTTATCCAAGAATATATGTTCTCTCAGGTGGTGGAGAAGTTGAAGTGATAAAGTAAGTTTAAGTAAACCCTCTTGGGGAGGGAGAGGTGAATTGAGTGTTAAAAAAAGAGTAATTGAATATATTACAGGAAAGAAACATTGGTACTACTAATATTTGTGCATTGATTTACATTAGGTTAATCTCAACACTTTTTGTTTCATGAAAAAGAGGGTTCATATTTTAAGAGAAAGAAATGTTGTTTGAGGGTCCTCTGGTCATAATTCAGGTAAAAAAAATCAGAAAAACCTTTAAGATCATCAAGTCCAACTGTAAACACAACATTGCAAGTCTTTGAAAAAAAAAGAGTATTTTGCATATTGGTAAAAAGTAGTAGCATTTTTGGGTTTTTTTCAGTAGGGATATGGAAAAAGAAGAATTTTGAAGGAAGAAGAATAAACAAAAAACCCCAATCACACCCCACATCCCCCCAAATGATAATAATAATAAAAAAATTAAGATGCTGGGCATAGTAGAAATTGATGTAATTTAACTTGTAAAAATTAATTACATTCTTTCTCTGTGTGTGCATTTCTAGCTGTTCTCATTAAAAGTATGAGGCACAAATTGTATTGTATTTTTTTTTTCAGCCTCTGAGTTGCTGCTTCTAAAACAATCCAGGTGGGTGGTAGCCTGAAATAAATACATTCTCATATCTACTCACACCCCTGCCTTATGCAGTGGCATGTGATGTGTTTTGTGTGCCTGGTGTAAATGACTCATTGCTTTTGCAGCTCCTGCCCTCATCCCTCGTGGCAGAAGCAGTGGAGTAGGGCTTGGGGAAGGTGTCCCTTGCTGTTGTGCACTTCTCTCATGGCCAAAGGCTGTGCTCGTGACCCCTGTGCAGCCACCAGTGCCAGCCCCAGCAGCAGTCCCCAAATCTGACCCCTGCCCACAAAGGTTTCTGTTAGCAGAGCAGAGCTTCCCAGCCTCTTCCTTCTGCTTATTTCTGGGCTGCTTGTAATTTATTGCCACACCTGAGCTGATCTTTGCTAAATTTCAAGTTTATCTGCACAAGTAATCTGTCCTGACTGCCCTGTCATTTGCCTTCCTTCTTGCCTGTGTTAATAATAATAACGACATATTATAATAATAATGCAAAAGAACTTTATTAAACACTTTCAGCGCACTGAACAGATTATATTTAACTAAAAAGGTAGTAAGAGAAGTGGATGAATTACTGAAAGTAAAAAGTGTAAAGCTGACCTTTAGGTCATTTATTTCTTTCCCCTTGTTATTATCTATTACTTATTTTGTAAGACCTTGTCCAATGTGAAATCTTGTGAGTAGCCATGCTTCCAACTATACCATGTTCAAGAGAGATTTATTTTCCGTTCATCAAAGTGTCCTAATATTTATTTAGAACATGTTGTAGGCTGTGCAGCCAGACTTAAACCTGATGGAAACCCCCAAGGCAAGGAGAGGATGTTTGAGTGGGTGGTGCTGCAGGTCGCTTCATTTTCCGTCTGCCTCACATAATTCAGGGAATTCTATAAACCTGAATTTAATCCATGCAGCAGCGCTGTGCAGTTCTCCTTATAAGCTGCCCCTTCTTGCTGCTCTCTCCCCCTCCTGATGGTTTGAGATTGGTTGTTTCTAGAGAGATTTTGAGAAATACATATTTCAGTGCACATCAGTTGGGTAAGGTGGGTATAAACTGAAAATCTCCGGGTTTGATCTGCAATAAAATCTCCTCGAGCTTATGGTATCATTTCAACAGATGGGGCAGGGAGGTTGTTTGTAATCTTTCCCATCTTAGTACTGGAGGCTTAAGCTGCAGCTGCAGACTAAGTCTAGATTTGGTGCTTTTTGAAAATTCATTGAAGTTAGTGGAAATTAAATTTGGCAGAAGTAGCTCCTGAGGTTGCCCATTAAACACAGGTGGGACCCCCAGAACATGAACCTTAGGACCTGCTGCTCTGTGCTGCCCCTTATGCAGTCCTGGAGCTTCCCATCAGGAGCAGGCTGCAGCAGAGCAGGTCTGCTTGTGCAGGGGACTCATAAGCAAAGTAAAAATGTTCCCAGCCAGCATTCTAGGACCAATTTTATGGACTTGTTAATGTAAGGGTGGGCAGAACAAAGGGAGAGCCATGTAAATACTGAGTTATTAATCACAGAGCAGAGAGGCTGCTGACTGGAAATGCAGTAAGTGCTTGTGTCACTTAGCTTATTTTCCCTCTCTGGTGGGTAATAACTGGGTATAATATAAGGATGCAGCTGAGTACCTGTGCCACTGTGTTTTTTAGTTTTATTTCTATTTTTTTATGAGAATTCCCTTGCCATCTGTTGGGACATCACCACTTCGGCAGTTTGTCAAGAATCAATTATTTCCCCAGAATCACGGAGTCTTGAGTTGGAAGGGACCCAGAAGGATCATCAAGCCCAGCTCTTAAGCAGATGGCCCATGGGGGGATTGAACCCGCCACCTTGGCAGTATTAGCATCATGCTCTGACCAACTGAGCCAGTCCCAGAGTCTTTTCACTGTGGTTAAAACATTTCAGAAATAACCACCAGCCTACAGCACTTCTCAGAACATGGGTAGTGATGTAATGAATGATGATAGCAAGATTCAGGGGGATTTGAATTCCCTTTTTTTTGTTTATTTTGAATATTGACTCTACTACTGGCTGTGACATAAATGGAAGCTGTAGTCTGATTCTTTGAGTACATTAGTGTGGGTGAGTGATCTCCAAATTACTGAATGTGTTTTTGAGGGGTTTTAGTTCATAATTGCAGAATTTTTTTTTCTAAGCGACTTTTTGACTAAAATCTCAAAAACATGAAATGCTGACTGACTTCTGTGTTAAAACAATGTACATATAGTGCTGTGAGTTCCCTACAGTTAAACCCTCTAGCTGCCTCCTCAGTGTTAATTCATCTGAATTTTCCAGACTGACTTTTTTTAATGAAGCATGTGTTGTGATTGCATTAAGCTTTCCAGACTTAATGCAGTTAAGTCTGCACATAGTGTTGACAGATCCTGGTCACTGAAGGTATTGCTTTAAAAAGAAATAAATAATTTCATCTTAAATTATGAAAATGTCTTCAGGTGAAATCTGGCAAATAATGTGGATGGGGCTCTCGGGCAGAAACCACTGCTGACAGGAGAGCATTGTTCCATCACCCAGAGAGATGGCAGGAGTATGGGACTTGCTTGTGAGGTAATTATTGTTCATTATTGTGTTGAACTACCAAAGTGTCAGATGTATTAGAAAGACTCTGTGATATTGCTTTGGGCATTTCTCCTTCGCAGTTCTTCAGAACAGTGGAGAGAATAGCCATTTGGATAATACTGGGATGGACACAATTATTACAGATTTCATATTTTTAATGCAAAGTGTAGCGCAAATCAGCAGATAGGCAGAATGGGACAGTGTTGAGAATGCATTAAATCACCATCAATTTTATGAAACAAGATGAAGTATATTAGAATAAGATGTACAGCAGCAACATCTTACACCTAAAAAGGTGTTTTCCTTTCTCACGTTTGTCACATCTGTGATAATTTTTCTTAGTTTTTGGTCTCCAGGTCTCATGCTGTATTTGTAACCTTGGTCAGATTTCTCTTGAGCTCAACTTTGTGCTTTTAATTTAGTCCTCTGCACCTTTTGTGTGCTGCACTGTCTTTATTACTCTCCCTCTGTGATTCTAAGAGAACATATTAACATTGATTGAAGTCTCCAGCAGCTTGTTCTATGTGCTTCACAGGCATTTAGTCCTGTATTCACTTCCAGTGTGACAATTAAAATCACTTTAGTTCATGTCACTGGAATTAATTGCTGGCATTGCAGGTGGCTGTGAATTCAGCTGGCTCAGGACAGCAGTGGCTTCATGTCATCCTTCTTGTGAAGGCCTAAAAAGTGAGTAAAGGAGAGTGAAAAATCTCCATGAAATGATTTGAAGGTTTCTGACTCTAAAAAACTGTAAGCAGATTATGTATTCCTTATAATGTGAAATGCACTTTGAAGTATAAACTGTCCAGGGAAATATTTAGCAGAAACACGTTTTTGCCTCACCTCTTAAATATCTACTCAAAATACATATGTAAAGTAGTAGGGGCTTAATAGTTGATTGATAAATTGATTTTCCAGCTGCTGACTTCATAAAGAAAAATGTTGACTTCGATATTATGGTATATAACTCAGGATCCACAGGAGCACAGATTTAACTTACCAGCAGCTGTCAGAGAGGGATGGGGAATTTCTTTTGATGCCATAGGGATGTGGTAGTCTTCAGCACAGACTGCATTTTATAGCAGTAGTTTTTTTGTTTAGTAATTGGATGTGGCAGAAGAACAGAGAAATCTGTTAACTGTAGTATTTTGAATACTGGTGATGATTTAATACAACCCTTAAAAAAAAAGAAAGATATATATGAAATAGGGATGATCCTTTTTACTCTTTTAATTTTCATGTCTCTCCTAAAATCTTAAGGACTTCTTTTTTTCTTCATTTTTTCAGTTGGCTTTTAGGGTCTGACTTTGCTGTTTTTCTTAACATTGGACAAACGTTAGGAACTGTTTCAGGTTGCTGTTCCCACCTGTCAGTCGGAATAAGATGACATACAGAAAGATTAGTATTGCTTTTAAAGCTCATTTGTTAAAGTTTGGGGAAAAACATGTACCAAGTAGAAAGCTCTGAATATTTGTAAGCACATACTCCAGAGAAGACATTTTTAGGATCAGGGCTGTTGCAAAGGTGAAATCTGTTGTTCTTTTATAAAACCTGCTTTTCACTCACCTGTATCTTATGTCGTTTTAAAAATTTTTCTCTACTGCTATTTCCTAATTATCTGTCTTCCTGTGATTATGTTCTCACATTCTTATGTATCTTGATCTTTACATCAAAGGGCATCTCAAAGTAAATATTTAGCAATGTGTTAATGAAAAAAAATGCACACCCAAAAAATCAAAAAAGAAAACAAGCAAAACAAAACAACACACAAACAAAACCAAAAAAAACACCAGCACCCTCCCCCAATCAATGTCAAACAAACCCAAATTTTACAGTTTCTCGTATGTCATTGGATATCTTTCAGTCTTGTCACTGAGTGCATCTGTGCTTCTAATAACTGAATTACTTCCCTTCTTTACCTAAGCTGGATAATGTATTTTCTGGGAGGTCTCTTTAGATCTACCTTGAACCTTATGCCACCCTATTTACATCTGTCAGCATCCTCCTGGGCACAGCCAAGTGCCAGAAGCCTGTATTGACCCCTCTCCTGAGGGGGAACACCCTTGAAACATTACCATAGCTGATCACTCCATCATTCTCTTTGGGCTCCCCCAAGAAACTTTGTCATGATTCTTACAGAAAATATTTTGAGGGTGGATTTAGACCAATGGTCATCATTAGTAATAATGATTTGTATGTTTCCACCCTGCTCCGATTTTTATTTGCATCCCATATCCTCTACAGGTAATCATAAAAAATTATTTCGTATGGGCAGCATCTTTTTGCTGGAACTCATGGACAGCCCTGGGGGTTTGTTCCTGCACATCTTGGTGCATACTCTTCCACCTGCATATGATTTACTGGTCAAAATTAGAGAACACCACTGCTCCTTTTCAAGCGTGAGGAAATAATGTTGTGTATGAGGAATAAGAGTCCCACATTTCCCTTGTCCAGCCTCTGGCTAAGCTTGTCCCAAGGCAGTCTTAGTCCAGGCTTACATGGCCCCCAGCTGGTCCTGGGGCAACCAATGGCCTTTGGAAATCCAGCCTTGAAGCTGGGAAGTGTCACAGCACTTGGTCAGAGGGGTGGTGTCTGAAACAGTCTGATACCAGAAAAAACTAAAAGGTTTTGTTTGGCAGCACCTGTTGTTATTTCAATCTTCATATCTAATTTCTACTCATTAACTGCTATTTCTGTCTTACCTTATTTTCAGACAACTGAAGTAATAATATTTTTTATACCACAGTGGAGTTATCACACTCCACTGGAGGTTTATTTTTGAAATGCCAGGCTGTAACTGTTGCCAATATTTTTTTTTTGTTTAGTTTCTTTTACTGTTGAATTTAGCATTCATTGATGGAAAATATGGATACTCCAATATCTGTATTTATATTGATTGTCATTTTTCTTTTTTGATGTGTTACATAATTAATTTTGCTAGCTCGTGGTGCTAAGATGCTGAACAAAGGATTTCAGTGACAGTGTTGGAATTTGAGGTGGTAAAAAGTTCTGGCATAAAATTCAGGAGTAAATTTGAGAAAGGATTGGAAAGATCTGAAGAATGACCAGGGATGAAATTTTTTTGTTCAGAGAGTTTTAAAGTTCTAGAATATTTTGCCTTTGCTACTTGCTAGATTCAGATACTGCATTCAAGATTATTGCTTAGTAAGGTAATAAAAGAAACTTCCCAGTAAACTTAAAATAAAGGAATTGTTACAAAGTCCCAGTCTTCAGGGGAACTACTTTTAAAGCTTTATAGACGTGGAATTAGAGCTGTCAAGATGGGGTGGGGGAGAGAAGAAATGTAATTCTGTTTCAAACTGTAGCGGTTTTTCTTACCCCAAATTGCATTGTCCATAAACAATATATTTAGAGAACTTTAATGTCTGTTGACTTCTGGATTTAGAGTTGTAATTTGTAGCCAGTTTTGACTGAAAGGTTCACAAAATTGTTAGGGAAAAATAATTTTTTAATTTTTTTTTTTTTTCCTCCTAACCAAATAGGAAGATAATAGTTTCTGTTCACGTAAACACTCTGTTGCAGCAAAAAAGAGTGCTGGTTATGTGATGTTCCATGCTTTTTGCTTTCTTCTAAGTTCCCTCCCAGTTTTCAGGGGAGTACAAAAAGTAAGTTTCCATCAATGCTTTCCCAGAATAAGAAGATTTAGGTGGGGGTTTTTTCGGTTTTGTACGATTTTCTTTTTGCAGAGTGACATCATTCTTCCTCACACAGGAAAGTGGGGAAAGAGTCTTGAATTGATTTTACAAACATTTTGAATATTTTACCTATTTAAAGTCAAGGTAGGAAAAATTGCATTTGTTGTGGGCTTTTTATTTAACTTCCATTACTCCAGCCAAGTGAAATTACAGTGCTGGAGGTGTTTCAAAAATATAACCTGAGGGTACTGTAGTTACAATATTTGAACAGAGTTTCTTGTTTCTTCCTAAGAAAACCTTAACTTTATCTGCCTAATGTTTGCGAGTCAAAGACTAGAGCCTCTCTTCTACCTTTTGCAAACTCAGTGGCAAGGAATATTTAGTTTCATAGAACTCTTCCAAAATGCTTAGGAAATAATGTTCTAGCAGGTTCCCTACTCTGTGAGCTGGTGTACTTGCAATAGTTTATTTTATACCATTTGTTCACTTGATGTCCAGTTTTGTGGCTCCAGAGCCAAAAAATGTCTGCTATGCAAAGGGCATATTTTCAAAGTGCTCTGTCTAAACAAAAAATTAAAATTAAAAAAAAAAACAACAACAAAAAAACCCAAAAAACTGAAAACCAACAAAACCAAAACAAACACAGCTTGCCTGTGCAGAAAGTCTTTGTTGGAATGACTTTTTTCCATGGCTATTAGGACAAATACATATACACTTTTAGAAATAGCAAGGGATTGGTGGAGTGATAACACCAAACACAACGGAAGGACACAAATCTGCTATTTTTCAAGAGAAATTTCTAGGAAAGAAAAGTCAGAAATATCCCACTACTGTTCCTTTTTTAAATTTTTTTTAATTTTTTTTTTAATTTTTATTTTTATGTGTGTGTTAGATGATCTTGATGGCAGTGTGTGTATTAAGATTCTCCTGCTGCTTGTCCATGCCGTGTGACAAAAACACTCCAGGAAAAACATGCTGAAGTGCTTTTGAGAGTGGGCAGTGAGGCTCTTACAAGGTGTGAAGCATGAGGAGATGGGGGAGTTGGGGCAGCTGCCTGGCACGTTTGGAGCTGTTGTGCAACTCGAGGGAGCTGTGCAGGCCAAGGACGTGTTTGGCACTTCCTCCGTGATGGGCACTTCATCTTTAAACTTGCAGGGAGCCCTTAACTCCTGATGAAGTCCATTAAAATAAAGGATATATTCCACTATGTAAAATAGAGGCAATAAATAAAGTATTGATGAGAATGGAAAGTGGTTTGACTCTATGTAAACCTTTTGAGCATATATCTGAGCTTAAAACTTAAGGGTGGTTTATGATGCCCATCTTGGCTTTAAGAGGTGGTTGTGATAAATGCCCGCAGAACTTAAATTTAGAAGCATCTCTATCTTGCCAAAATCAGATCGTTTACTACAAAGCAGGAAACAAACTTCATGATCAGAACATCAAAAAGCACACAGAGGAAATCCTTCATGGCTGTCATTAGTTATATGTAGTTTTCAATATTGTGAAAGCTGGTTTATGTTTTATATAGGCCTCCTGCTGAAGATGACTTTATTTCATCAGCCAATTTCTGCTTTTTTGCCCTTCCCTAGAGGTCTTGCAAGGAAATTTGTTGATCATCGCTGTATTATATTCATGTGTTTTCCATCTTCAGGATAGCTCCTTTGTTCTTCTGTGTGTTGATTCATAATAAGTATTCCCTCATTCATTTTAATTTTTTTTTTCTTTTTGGTGTTGTTTTTTTTTTTTTTTTCTTAGAAACTAATTTTTGCTTATTGCAACACCTCTATATTCTGGAGAATATTCTGTTCCTGGTGTTTTACTGCATATTTGACAAAATGATAATTTCTTTACCTGTTCCAGTAAATATAAAAACAGTTTTCTGTTGTCAGAGAAAAAAATGTTTTTCTATTGTCAGGAATAAACTATTGAACTCTGACCAAAAATACCTTATTTACCCTTCTCCACTGTATTTGATATCCACTGATCAACTCCATATTTCATTATCTCTTGTGGATAAGTATTTGGTTGAAGTTACTTCAGAATTTCTTTGTTTTAACTTCCTGGAGGTTTTTGAGAACAATTTCAATTTTTTGTTTGTTTAGTTTGTTTTTGTTTTGATTTTTTGTTTGTTTTTTTTTAGTTATTTTAGTCTATCTCATATAGTACAACACATGTACTGGTGAGGTAAAATATATAACATGTTTGAGAGACAAAATCATGGAACACAGCACTTGCATTGTTTGATACTTCCTGAGAAAGTAGATGTACTGTTCCATTATTGTTCCTCTGTAGGAGTAATTTGCTTTATTGCTCTTGCATTCTTCTCTGTTTCTCCAAGGGTTCCATATGGTAGCAAGACAATGGCCATATATGAGCATGTGTTTAACTGAATTGAATTCTAGCTTGATGTTAAGATTCAAAAAAATGGATTGTCTTAATGGTTTTTTGCAATATATCAATAGCAGTCTGTAGGTGTCAATAAATCAGTCTAAGAACGCTCCTGGAAATGAGTGGTTTACCTGTTATGTAAGAAGAAAGCTTTGCATTTTTTAAGCAATTTTCATCTGCTGTTACGGAAGGGTAACAG
The DNA here is from genome assembly GCA_013399915.1 of Illadopsis cleaveri. Classification (NCBI taxonomy): domain Eukaryota; kingdom Metazoa; phylum Chordata; class Aves; order Passeriformes; family Timaliidae; genus Illadopsis; species Illadopsis cleaveri. The sequence continues at coordinate 15,248 of VXBB01012969.1, forward strand.
ATGCATTATGCATGATGCTCCCTCTCATTGGAGTGCAGATTTCTTTCTGTCTTGCATTCACACATTGATCTCCCAAGCACCAACCCTCTCAGGCCTCATTTTCATTGTGCTTGACACACCTTTATTTGGCATCACAGCTCCAGTTAATAGAAGTGACAAGGTAGATTTTTTGATGTGACCGTTCCTGTTTTGAGTGCCTGAACAGATTAAGTGTGGCAGGAGAGGAGTGGGGATGTGATTTGGGTTTGTTTTGTTCAAAAGATATGGTGAAGTCCTTCCTGCTTCTTCCCTCTGTAGTAATTCTCTCTAGGGCTGTCTCACTGCTCCAGACAGTTATAGACAGAAATAAACTCTACCCTGAACTTTATTAATTAGACTGTGGAGGTGATAAAAGTTAAAGACAGAGGGAATGCTTTCAGTGACAAGCTGCCGTATTAATGAATACTGAGGAGTGGAACAGGCTGTTCTAACTCCAAAAAAGCACTGGTCAGACTTTGATTGCTGTTTCCCATCTCTCTAAAGTTCCTTTCAGCAAAATCTGGGTGAGTGAAACAACAGGAGGAGGGAATGGCTCCAGCTGAACAACAGACATGCCTCCTTATATTTGCTCCTGTGTTCATTGCAAGTGTGGGGTTGTGGAATCCCAAAAGATAAGGGGTCAATGTGCATGTCTCAAACACTGATAGCTGGATGGCCGTGGAGCCAACCAAGGACTATTGGGAACAGCAGACAAGAATTGTTGGTACTAACATGCCCCACATGTGTGAAAGAGCAAGATATGGCTGGAGAAGGGATCATGTGGAGGTAGGGTGGCACTTTTCTGGGGCAAACATCCTAGTTCTAGTTCCTGAAGATGAGCACAACACAGTACAGGAGGAATAAGGTCAAGAAGTGGGCGTGGACTGTTGGGTGATCAGGACCACTCAAGACACCCAAAGCCTCTAACCCATTTCCAGAAAGGTCTGGAAGAATGGACATGATAGCTAATTTGCATAGAAAGCAAGAAACTTACCTTCAGGGCAGGGAAAACCTATATATAAAGAGGTACCCCCACCAAGGCTGGCTGTGCACCCCAGGACGCTGGATATTGGCTGTACCAATGCTGGAACAAGGACTGGTGATGTCCCTTTTCCCCTTTTCCCCTT
>VXBB01012969.1:20097-36148 GCA_013399915.1 Illadopsis cleaveri
GTGGGTAACTCACTGAATCCAGTAAGATAACTTGAATCTGCAATTCAGTAATGTAAATGAGGCTTTGAGAAACTTGAACATCTTCAAAATGAAACAAAAAGAAAGAGCAATCTGGAACATGTAACATTTACCATGTACCTGTAAACGTCTCCTCTGGAAGTAGAGAATATTATCCCCTAATGTGTCTCAGCTGTGCTGGGTTCTGTGGGTTTGTAGAGCTTCCAGGAGAAGAAACAGCCATTAAATCTGAATTTGGCCAGAGAGTGCACATGCCAGTAGGTGACTGTGGTGACATGCTGCTGCTGTGTCTTGGGTTATGTAACCAAAAAATTATGTTTATTCTATTCCATCTGTTGAAACCGTTTGGGGAGGTGTTTTATTTATCTCTTGTAACTTCAGGGGGGAAGGGGGTGGATGTCTTCTGGTGATAGGCCAGCTGTTAAAACCATGTGGGGCAGAGTTCTTTATCTCTTTCCTCCCTCCAGGGAGGTATCTTCTGTTAATGGGCCATCAAGGCTCACCAGTGACATGACACATTACATCATCCCATTGGGAGATGCTCCACCCAGTGGGGGCAGCCAGCCATTCCTACCTAGATAAAAACTGAGATATAGGAAGACCAGACACTCTGGTTTTCCACTGGATTCCTGAAGGAAGACTGGGCCCATCTCACCATTACTGGACCCTTTTTCTACAGGACCATCTCTACTCCAACAGAACCACATCTGTTACTCCAGGAGGGCTTACTTTGAGCTGCTTCCAACACTCTGACCAACAGGGTGTCAGGTTGTATTTCTGACTCTGTCAGGATTTCTAGGATTTTCTGTTTGTTTTGTTTGCTTGTTTTTTGTACTGCTACATTTGTATTCTTAATATTTTTAGTAAAGAACTGTTATTCCTATTCCCAAATCTTTGCCTGAAAAGCCTTTAATTGCAAAATTATAATAACTTGGGAAGAGATGAGGGGTTACATTCTCCATTCCAAGGGAAACTCCAACTTCCTCTGGCAGATACCTGTCTTCCCAAACTATGACATGCTGTGACTCACTGGCACCATCATGGAGCCCAGGCCAAAGTTGAGGCTAACCCTGGTGGTGTCCTCTGTGAGTCTTGTGGTGCCACCCTGCAGGTGGAGGTGGCTGCATGGTCCTTTGTCCCTCCCAGAAAATGGGTGCTGTAGAACAGAGTGGGATTGTCTGTCTCCTTTCAGATCTACAGAAATAAACACTTGGCGAGGGCCCAGAATGTTTCAGTGGCTCTTCAGGAGCTTTTCTGGTAGCAGCAGCTTTGGCCACCTTTTTGTCCCACAGCAGGAAAAACAAGTTGTGAATGTTACTATGGGGGGTACCCAAGGCTAGACTGTGGTCTGTCAAAGGGCTTGGCTTGATTTAGTGGAAGCTGAATGGACCAAAAGTCTTGAGCACAACTGAAACATTTATTGCCTGTCATGAACTCATTTCTGTATATGTAAGAGGGTTTCAGAGTTGTAGCAGGTATGCCAGAGGCTGCTGAAATCTGTGGTACAAAGGATTCAAGCCATGCATAATTTGGATTTTATTAAAGAAGGCTAATACTTAATATTTACATTCATGAACAGTATAGTTTGTCATTGCTTGGATCCTTTTTCTAAATGTGCGCTTCACTTGAAGGATATTTTTAAATCAAAATTTTACCATGGTTGATGGTACCTTTTCTCACAGCATTTGTTAAGGTAGAGAGGCAAACTTCTAAGCGCCTATGGACATGTGAAAAATATTATTTTCACTCATTTATAAGGAGTGACGTGACATGACATTTCTTTAAAATTGCTGGACATAAGAATTTCTGTTGAAATTCAATGGCTTATCTAGGGTGTCATAAACATGAAGCTGCTATACATGACACTTACAAGCTTTCAGCAATAAACAATGAAGAACTCTGAGAACAGAGGAACAAGGGCTGCCTAGAGCCTCTTTATGTGCAAAACATTGCATTTAAGAGGTTGTTACAATTATCCACCATTGTACCATTTGCAGTATTTACTGATGTGCATCATTTCTATATGCTTTTTCATGTCAATTAATGCTTTTCCAAGAAACCTGTCCTTGAAAATACAGATGGCTTATGAATCCTTCAGGGTCTTATAGGAACTTTCTACTCCTGGGTCTTACAGTTTTGTCCCTCCCAGGGCTGATAATTGGATGCAATCATGCTGAAAATGTTTAATGTGTGAGGATTCACAAAACTTTTTTTTCAACTCTCCACTTTCCCAATGTGCACGTATACGTCAGAGCCACAGACCATGTGTGAATGCCCCAAAATACATTTCTGTATCAGAAAATTATAATTTCCACTGCTTCAGGAGGAATGAAAAGTTCTGAAAGCCAAACTGTATATGAAGCAGGGAGGGAAAATATGTCAATATTCAGGGATTAAGTTCTTAGAGAAGCATTTCTTAATATGTGAAATATGGTACAAGTCCTGTAGCTAATTGTACAGTAACATAAATATCCATGATGTTGTCTTCTTTGTAACTTGCATAAATGCAGCAACATTTTAGATATATGTACTTTTATAATTAATTTCAGCCTTGGATGGGTGAGGTGCAATGGGTTTTTCTTACAAACCAAATGGATAATAGAACACAGAAAAAAAGCATGTCTGTACTTTCCTTTGTTTTAATTCAAGCAGTCATGCATTATTCAAAGTGAAATCCTACTGTTTTCATCTAGAAAACAAAAAGCAAAGCTAATATTGATTCATTTTCTCTTGCAAATGTAAGAATATAATTATAACATGTTTAATTGATGTTGCTATATAAATCACATGACATATATATGCCAGTAATTTGGTTTTGTTCTTTAAAAATCTTGCTACTGAAACACTGTGAATAAATAAGGAAGAATAAACATTATTTTTAGGCCTGCCTACAAAAAACCAAAACCAAACTCCACATCTAACAAAGGTACCATACATGATTCTTGCTGGAATTGTTCACCTAGATGTCCAGGAAAGGGAATCCATTTTGTAAGAGTGGTTCTGGGAGAAGGTAGTCTCTTCTTCTGTGATGTCAGCAGATATTATGAGCACTGAAATCCCAGGTTCTGGAAATTCAAGTTGAATTATTTTCAAGCACATAATTGTATGTTGCTTTAGGTATTTTTCTATATCAACAAAAAATTTTGTCAATAAATAGCTAAATATACTGTTGGTGATTTTTTATTTTTTTATATTTTACTTTGCTTGCTAATGAGACTTTTCTGACTATTCTTTATATTATTTAAGTGGCATTTATTTGCATATTTGAGCTGATGCTTTATGATGTTAAAAGATATATTTGAGAAAGAAATGGAAATGCTGCATTCAGAGGTGCTGCTTGTGAAACAAGCTGGTGTGAATTTGAATCCTGTCCCCAAACTATATCTAAGCAAAGTCAAGAAAAGTTGATTTAGCATGTCCATGAAAATGCTAGGTAATGTAAGTGCATAGGAATCACTGTTTGAAATACAAACAAATGCCTGGTGTAAAATTGACTGCACAGGAGTGAGTCATTTACCTTGAGAGTAAAACTTGTAAACTTGGATGGAAGTAAGAAGGGCTAAGAAGTATCATAGGGCGAGGAGGATGAGTGCTGCAAGGGTATCCTGCTGCCAAAGGTATATGGCAGACAAATATACTGACATCAGCCATATATCCTGCATATATTGCTGTTAAGTACAAAAACTGCTTTTGGGCAGCCACTAAAGAGACATTTGAAATGGGTATGGGACAAGCCAAGATGTAGAATATTCAAAGTGGCTATTATTAAGTCTGAAATATGGAGGTAGGTGAATGCCCTAATTAGCAAGAGTTGCATACACATAAGATACTGTTTTATGCACACTGGGAAATGAACCATGTATCTCATTATCTAATAATGTCCCATTTTAGACTGAATGCTAAATGTGTTATGATAACTGGAGCAAGTTGTTGAAGAGATAGCATTTCCCTAAAAAAGTATAATGGGAGATGGTGGAGACAGAGATTGGGCTGACATGATAATTCTACGCAGGGCTGTGCAGGATACAGTCACACCTAATGGCTATTCCTGCTCAGAAAAACCCCAAACTAAACAAACAGAAAAACAACAAAGCCCACCCAAACAATATACAAATTACAGAATAATATGGAAATACTCCAATGCATTTCTTAGAATTTTGATGCATAAAATTAGAGATTCCTTCTGCTGGAAAATTTGACTCTGCAGGGGATTCTGTCACTTGTTTATTTTGGCACATCTGTTTTTTCCCCCTGGTACTTGAAGGTGGCAGAAGGTTTGTGAGCCCTGTGACGCTCCTTGGTACCCACCATGTTCAGATGGTGGGAACAGCACCTCTGCTCCAAGTTGTGGGAAGTGGTTATTCCTCTCCCTTTGGAAAGTGATGGGGTCCACTTTATCTACAAATACTTCAAGTTTGCTTCAGAAGAAGCCTGTGTGTTTTTTGGGTTGAAGAGAGAAGGGATGGAGAGGCTATGTTTTTAGGTTTTTTTTTTTTTTCTAAAATAACAGCATGATGAAAACTCTTGTGTAAATGGGATCTTGATGGATTTAAAAAAATAAAAGAGAAAAAGACTATTTCATAGTAGCAAAATAATATAAATGGGTCTACAAATAAGTGCTTATTTATTTCAGAGCAATATCCTCTCACTAAACATCAGGACAGCTCTTAGCTCTGGGAACTTGAGCGAAAAATAAAACCATTGACAAAAAGCCCTTGAGCTCAATTATCTTAAGGGATACAAATCTTGAGTTGATTCTTTTTGTAAGCTAAAAGAATAGAACAACACAGTAGTATACAGCTGTTGAAAGAATTTCAATTGTTTTCTTTTTTCTTTATTCAGACTGCCTGGTCAGTATTTACCTCCTCAAGTAACAAAGTGAAGGGTCTCTCAGTTGCCTGAATTTGCTCAGGGAAATTATGGTGATTAGGAAGTCACATGGAGATGGTAAAGGTGGTACCTTGACTCTGTTGGAGCTGGCAGGAAAATTTGAACACATGGGATTCAACCTAAAGGTTCTCTGTGGATTCCTATCCAATACCTTCTCAGCTGAATTAAGCAGAAACCAGAAGAGAACAGGAAGCATCTTAAAAACAAAGAAAACAAAACCAAAAAAACCCAAACCAAACCAACAAAACAACAAAAAAACCCCAAATCAAAAAACAAACAAACAAATAAAACCCAAAAAAACCCCCAAAAAAACGAAAATGAGAAAGAGATAGCTAGGCAATAACAGGAAAATTGTAAGGAACATCTATTGACATTTATGAGAACAAATGTCTACACCTAGTTTTCAGGATTTGCTTTATCTTATTGCGCTAAAAAGTGGTGGTGAATATTTGTCTAGATCAAGGATATCAGAGATAATTATTTCATGTTAATTCTGCAAACAAAATTTAACATCTCATTAATTCTTACCGTGCCTGTTGGTCTGAATTCTGTCTGGTTTAGATACAGATCAAATCGTTACTTTGATTGTATCTGTTCTGTTTTTTTCCTACAGATGCATGCTAAAAAAGATTAATTAAGAAAACCAACAGGAGGACAAGGGAAACACCAGAGCATGGAATTTTGATGGGTGTTTCTGTCATTTCTCAAGAATAGTTTTTGGCTGCAACAGTGTTTGACTGTGCAGCAGATAATAACTGAGTGAAGTGTTGTATTTGTCATAGTTATTATTATGCAAGAGCAGTTATAAAAATATTATCTGCTGAAACATCTCTTCTCTGAGTGCAGTATAGAAAGCTTGTGATTTATCTGCAAGTTCATGATAAGTGTTTAAAATTTGCATGCACGAGTGTGTATATTAACTTAAAAGTACTACACAAGCCAATTATTTTTAACATCTTGATTCATGGTCACTATAATCTGTTACTTGTTGGAATAATAGAGGAAAAGAAAGATGAAAAAGAAAACTAAAGATTGCATAGGCTTTTATCTTAGCTGTAATTTCAGGAAGTCCTTATGAAGCCTGTAAACAAAAAAATAAAAGCAAAATATATTGCAAAAAGGAGTTGTGTCATGAGTGGTAAGCGGAATCAAAGCATATAGTGAGAAGAAAAAAAAAAGTTTTGATACGACTTGGTTCTCATTAATAATTGATGAAGACTGCATGAATTGATTTTATTAACTTTTTACTTTGATGTTTAATTCATGGTTTAAAAAATACAAAATGTCCAAGAAATCTTCTTTAGAAGATATTAAAATACTTTTTGAATGGTTTATGTGTGGAGATTAGGTTTATTTTTTTTATTAGAGATATGAACAGCTGCCTAATTTAGAACTCAAGTACAAAGAAAATGAATGGGATAATCAGGAAAATCTGAAGTATCCTCTTTCCTTTTTACATTCCTCATTTAAAACCAAAATACACATTACAGAAAACATCTATGCTGTAAACTGACCTATAACTGCTTTATGATGTGTAATTTCTTGATTTGTTTCCATTTAAGAGTAGAAAATGTGAGAGTCTGTTGTGGATCAGAAAAGGTTGATAGAACCTGACATGAGACCATTGTGATTTTAAAGCTGGATATAACTACTTATATACACCTATTTTTTGTTTTATTCTGCTGTAGATAATTAGATTTTTTTTATTTTTTAATGATGTACTTGGCTTAGTGAAAATAAAGTTTTAACTGCTTCAATAAACCTGATTTTTTTCTTTTGCACAAGAAGATGTACAAAGTGATGAAATCAGACACGGTCTTAAAACAGTTTTTATAATATTCTGGCTGTAAAGCAACAGCCAAAAAGTGATCAGGTCACTTCAATGTTGTTTTTTTTTTTCAGAATATATACCTTCATTTATTATGATTTTCTTAATGGAATTTGAAAAAAAAAAAAAAAAAAAAAAAAAGGAGTGACTCTNATTCCTTTATTTTTTATTATTTTTTTAAAGGAAATTAAAAAAAAAAAAAAAAAAAGAAAAAAGGAGTGACTCTGAAGAAAATAACCTAGGAGGGAGGAGAAATAGTAGGCAGCAGATGTCTGTGCTGCCTTGCTGTAAGTGCTTATTTGGTGTTGTCATGCACTCAGCAGCTCTCTGAGGTGCATTGCTGAGGTGTTATCTCCATTTACAGGATCCCTCCTTTGACCATCAGCACTGCTTGTGCTGGGATCTCAGGGGAGGAATAAGAAAAAAAGCTCTGAAGATACAATATGCTGCATTTGGTGTCTGATAATAAAACTCATTTTCAACAAGACTTTGGTGAGATTTTACTCATAGTCTGACATTAGGGTGGTTTTGTTGGTTTGTTTTTTTTTTTTTTTTAATCAGGGAGGACAGAACCCACATAGCAGTATTGTTATGACTTTTTGAAGAATTATGCAGCAAATTGCTTGGCACATGTGGAAATACTGATTTACTTTTTTTTTTTCCCGTTTTGGCATTTTATTCTCAAGTCAGTCATCAGATAAATACACTGTTAGTTACTGGTGGAACCACCCAAGGTTCCTTTTGGTTTCCCACTACCAGAGATGTCATCAGATATCAGAAGGTAGTATCGTGCAATAGGAAAACTGTAAGCAAACCTTTATGGCAACATTATTTAGAACAGGAAGTAAATTTAAGAGGGCCAAAACCACTTCTGCTAACCCAGCATTTGCTTGCAGTCCCCTCAGCCCTGGTCCCCCTTGGCAGTGCTCCAGAGACATCTGTGATTTGGGGAGGAGCAAGAGCTGGCGTGCACAGATGGCACAGGTAGACAGTGACAGGAACAGAGTTTTGGGGCCAAGAATTTGGACCCTGTGGTTTTCTTTCCCCAGTTCAAGAACACACAAGTAGCTGCTTCTGCCTCTTTTTTCACTTCCATGTCTCATAGCAACTCAGTGAGAAGGGAAGTATGACCTCTATTTGAATGTTCCTTTTATTGCACAGGAATTATGCTGCCATTAGGGATAGAAGTGCCCTCTTCTATCCTTATGGACTTGGGCAATCATCATACACCCTATTTAAGAAGGTTTTTCTAATGGCTTAAGTGGTCCCAGAGAGCAGGCAGAAGGGATGGGTGACCCCAGTGTTGCTTGTTATACTCTAGAAGTGATATCTCCACTTAGAACCAGAAAGAGAGAAATTCAAACTGCTTTTAATATCTTTTCTGTAATTAGATACTTGATAGCAATAGCTGAGAAAGAGTTGTATGTTTTCTGTGCATACGGTTGCAGGAAACTACTGCTGGTCTGTAGGGTAAGAATGTGTAACAGCCTGAACAGTCATAGCAGAGACTTTGGAAGCACAGACAGGGAAACCAGAGTTACACCAGAGGACCATGTATTTATCAGGATGAATGCAACCCAGGGAGACACAGGGCTGGGAGGATTGCAAAACCAATATACAAGGTTTAATTGTGCTGATGAAGCAATCAGTGTGTGTCTTGGAGGTGTATGTCTTGAAAAGTGGTGAGAATAGCAGGATTACCTTATTGGAGGGAATTCTATATCTTTCTTGATGATAAAGAGAGAATGGACCCTTCCTTTTAATAATTTGCCAATGACTGCTTGGAGCCATAAGTTAAATGTCAATGGACATATGTATCAAGTGCTGAAAACTGTTCATAACTAATAACACAGATGAAGTTGTCTTTAGATTGTATTTGTGAGCCCATAAAAAAAAAAAAAATACTGGTGCTCCTGTTTTGGAATAGGCTTGTCCTGTATCCTGTCCAGTAAAGGTACACGCATAGGTATTGTCTACTCTCATTAAAAGCAGTAATTTAGTATCTGCTCTAAGGTTTTTTTCTGATTGTGTTAAATTGGTCTGGTATCCCACTGCTCAATCTGGATGCAACATCTCATTGAAGTAAAGTCTATTTATGTATCATCAAAAAGGTCCTTTGTGTATTAATTATTTCACAGTTTCTTTTGTGAATGTCTTCTGTCTGAACAACCTGCCAGGAGTATACTTATGATAAATATCCATTTTCCCTGGCTGAGACTACTAGCAAAAATACCAAGGTTTTACCATAATTAGTTCTTTTTCAGATCTGTGTGTAATCTTTTGATTACATTTCTTATTTCATTTTGGTACAGATAATTAATACCATATCCTGTAACATGATTTCCTATAAAAACAGACTATGTGTTCTTTTTATTTAAGAGTGCAGTGTACCACAATAATTGAATTTAATAGACTGAAGGATTAAAAGGAGTGCTGTGTCTTGATTACAATGGAGTGTTGCTTTCAGAGTTTCAAGGTGGAAGTTGCTTGCCAGGAGTGTGCTTTTGTTCAGCTTTTAAGCCTAGATGGACCCTGGGGAATCTCAGTTTAAGTGTCTGTGGTGGTTGGTAGGTTTGATGTGAACTTGGCATCCTTTTCCCCTTTCCTCCTCATGTAATACTGGAAATGAGCTCTCAGTATGGGTGGGATTTCCAGTCTCTCATGGAAAGGATCTCCATGCTTGGCTCTCTCAAGTTGTTTTCCCAGCAGCAAGAGTTTTTTTGTGTTTTTCCTCTAAATCCAAACAACTCCTTGGTCTTTCTGTTGTGCATGCTTGGCCCAGGAGCTGTTCAGCTGTTGAATTTCTCCAGATACTTTGCCTCTAATTCCTTTATCTTTAGGAATGACAGTTGGTGGAATCTAGTCCGTGGAGCAGTTATCTTCATGAGTGGAGTATTTCAAGTGTAAGATGACATGCAGACTGTCTCAAGGATCACAATGAAGGATAGCATAGTCATTTATCTAATAAACCAACTCCTGTATAAATCTGTTAACTCTACTTGGCTTTTTAGATAAGTTCAGTTCAGCTTTTGACTTGACTTCCTTTGATTTCTCTTGATCTTTCCCATACTTTTAAACAATTTAAACAGTAAAAATTAAAATCCATTTTCTTGTACTGTTTCTATTTGTTTTTTTCCATATCTATCACAGGAAATAATCCCAATTCTGGTGTAATATCTGAAATTCAGACTGATTCTCAACCTGCCATCCACTGGTAAATTGTTGTATATGGTCTATTCTCTCAACTTGTATCTGATTTCATTTGATTATCTGTTTTTACTGGATTGCTAATAATGCAAAATAACTGTTTTGATGTCTACATGATTATTTCTACTCTGTCAGGCACAATACTGACAAAAACTCAGCCTTCAGGAAGCTATTAAAACAGAATTTCAGATTTGTCATGCCATTGATTCAGGTGCGAAACAGAAGAAAACAGAGTGAAAGGAACTGCAGCATTGTGTCAGTGGCAAACAAAATTCACAATATCTTGAAACATGACAAAGCCTTTTGGTTCGCAAAGTGCTCATGGTTGTCTGCTATGTTACATAACTTTAATCTGAGCTGCTTTAGAAAGCAAAAAGGCTCTTTTTTGTGGCATTAAGCTGTCTGCAGTACAGAGGCTGACATTTTGAAAAGTAAATGGTAAGTTTGAGTGTCTCAGAAGTTAGTTTTAAATGGCTTAAAGACTTTAAGAAGTTAAGTGCCTGCCGTCTGAAGAGTAGTCCTTTCTGAGGCCACTAAGCTTGAGCATCCAAAATCATTATCCATTTCTGAAAATTTTGCTCACACAATACCTGCATGGCTTATTTGCAAGATGTCCCCTGTTTTAAGCTATTCAGAGGCCGAGGAGGACAAGAAGTCTACATGGAGCAAACAAATGCTGGAGGGGAACATGGCACATTTTGGGCCTGGTCGCCCCAAAATCGCTACAAGCATTGCAAAGAGTTTACCTCACTTCTACTTCAGTGTTTTCATACAATGGGTGGCAATACAGCTCACAAAGAATTTGTTCATGGACAATCCTTTTTTCAGGGATTTTATTTCTGTATGTGATGGTTTTCATAAGGCTTTGGTCTGATGTATAAGCGTGTCAGGAAGAATTAGAATTAGAAACGTACTGGACTTGGAATTGGGTTGTCCTCCAATAAATACTGGCCTCACAGCAGGGGGATAGGAAGTCTCAAGTGCTTCTGTTTTGATCTTTGCAGAAATGCCAAATGTGGAGAAACCATAGCAAACAGTGAGTAGGGGAACACAGAAGCTAAGTACAGTATGCCGGGGAAGAGTCTTTGTAAAGGGAATTCATGCTTAGATCAAATTAGGTTTGCCATTTGATACAGCTTATTGGGATTTCAGAAGGCATTAGATTGTTCCCTTAATCAAAGACCCTGATGGAAATGAAGCTGTGATGGGAAGAGGGAAGATCCTTGCAGGTGTGGTAGTTGCTTAAAGAAGATGTCCCGACCCCTTCTTTGGTAAAATATTAACTGTATTTGGGGTAAAATCATATATAAAATAGATAAATACATAAATGATATTGGTATGGTGATGGTATATAGCAGTAGGGGACATTTGCTGCTTTTTGCAGAAGTAAACTTTTGATTTTCTGAAATCATTTCAGTGACTGGCCAGAGATGAGCCTTGCAAAGCTAACAAACATTGAGCTGTGTCAGTCTAATCTACCACTAACCTGACAGTCAATAGATTTAAATCTCTCACACATCTATGAGCCATTTATTCCCTGCTCACTCAGAGAAATCAGGGAACCTGCCTGAATCGATTCCCCTGACCTGTTAATGAGATGCCCAACAAAAAACCCTTACAGAAACCTGAGAGTAGCTATCCTAATGCCCTGGAAATGTGAATTCTTTGAGAGTAAACTCTGCTGGCTTTGAGGAATTTTGGCTGAGTCTGTTTTTGCTGCTTTGCTGCTGTGGTAACTAAGCCAAGTGACCAGAAAAATTGCCTTCATCATTTTATAGCTATAAATTCCTTAAGACTCAGTCAAATAGCTGTGTGGTTTTGAACACCTTAAATATAACCAAATAAAGGGGAAAATTTTCAAACATATGATGTCTGTTCAAGGGATTATCTGAAAGAGAGATTAAAAAGGAATGTGAATTAAACATTAATATCAGAGGAGGGTGGAAGAAAAGCTGCTTCAGATCAGCCTGGTTGGAAGAAGGAAATAAACCTGAAATTTTACAAACTTGATTTTTGAATTGGATGTTAAGAGTCATCCTTCATGATACCCAGAGTGTTCTGCAATTTCCTTAATTTGAAAATTATTCTGAATATACCTTTGTCTCTTAATTTATAAGATTGTTCTTGTTAAGTTTTGATATTTTTCTGAGAGATGAAACCTCTGAACTTTTTAAAGTCAAAAGTCAACTTGAGACTTGTTTTTCTGTATCCCTGAACCACTTTTCTGAAAAATACATTAAATTTATTTACAGTTCGTATAAGTTCTGGCTAGTTATTTCAATTATGCTATGGGCATTTCCTGTCTTACTGCATTTACTTTAGAGGTTCAAGTATCAAAAGTCAGGTACATGCCTGGCCTCCTGACTTTGTGATGATATACTTAGAAATAGGGCTATTTTTAAAATTGTCTCATTACTAACACTTTTTTTTTTTTTTTTAGGAGAGTGTCAGTCTCAGTAGAAAGATGGAGCTGCGCAGTGGTAGCCATGGTTAAAACCAAAATAACAGATGATTTGTGTCTCAAATTTCATTGTGCTTCCAATCAAAGTAGAGGGCATTGGTATACTGAGAAAATATCTAATCTTTGTGATTTCAGAATATTTTTTTATTATTGGAACCAGCCTCAGTTTTGACCATGTGTTTTATCATTCATCCATCCATCCATCCATTCAGTCCACAGACAATGCAGCACAAGTACCCTGTTTGTTTTGCTTGACACTGGTTTAGTTTGATTTTTTTGTTTGCTTGTTGGCTTTTGCTTTTTTGTTTTGATTTTCTAAATGACAGATTCTCCCTAATTCTACAGTCACTTCTAAGTCACTTGGAAATTCCTTGACTAACAGAATAAACCATGTGTATGGTTAATTCTCATTGTGTTTAGCAGTGGTCTTGGTGATGGCTATGTATTTCTTAGCAAATCCATAGAGGCATATTGCTGAAGAGTAACATATTTTGAATGAATTTCAGTAACAAGTCAGGCTTTTTTATTGTTTCTTTTTAAACTTGTTTCTCAGTGGCAGAGACTATTTTAAATACAGTGTCACAGTTGTGTAGTTAAACTTTGTAATTGCATCATATTAAATAATATTTCAACTAGTTATCAACCAAAACATAAAAAATGGTTACCTTCAATCGTACAAAGAAAAGCAAAAAGTACATAAAATATTATGTGAATTTATATTAATATTTTGTTCCCACATAGGACTTGTTCTTTAAAATTAATACGTTGTTTCTCTGTCTTGTAAATTTGAAGTTTCAAATAACCTAATACAGTACTAGTTATGTGAGATGGTAAGAAGATACTCGTTGAATGTTGATGATATCTTGCAATTGAGATTTCTCAGATATCAGTTCTGAGAACTTGCATTTATTTTGAAGCTCACAATCATTTATTTTCAGACTTTGTAGAATTTGAATAAATAGGACCTGTGTAAGCCCCTTCAAATCCTGTTCGTGTTCAAAACCACTCTGTGGGCAGCTCTCTGGCTCCAGTTGCAAACAGTTGTACAAACTTCAAAATAACCCCAGTGAAATGATCTTGGTAGTACTCATATATAGCTTCATGTACCCTGAGAAGAAAAACGATTTGTATTCTCTGAGAGTTTTCTCAGTTTTTTATATGCCTGTTTAAATACAGTCGATGAGATGGAAAATCAAGTCTAGTGTTGGAGACTTCCTGCCATGACAGAACAAATTTTTCCAGTAATTTAATCAAAAGATTGTTCTGAATTTATGTGGGGGCATCTAAAGGGAAAAAAAAGAGGCATTTCTAAGATACACTTTTGAATAATTCCAGAAAGGTGCATATCACTCTGCAAATTGAATTCCAACTCTTTGATGTTTGATTTTTCCAAAAATCTGAAATTCTCAGTATTGTGCCAAAATAGGGGTCAAATGCCATCACTTAATTCTATGAGGGCATTTATACTTTCAGATCAGAGGAGTCCTTGAAGTCTGTGTGTAAATCTCAGGGATGCCAGGCTGGTGAGCTCAGAGCCAGCCTTGGGGCAGCCTGAGGAGATCCTCCTCAGGCAGAGCAGGATCCCTGCCCCCAGCACGGTGGGGAGGGAGAATCTGTGCTTTTATTTTGCACATGAGCCATGGGGTTTGTTCATTTTAGTCTTACTGTGCAAATCATTCATAAGGATGGAAATGTAACATAAACAGGGAGCAATAACTGTGCCTTTCCTTGGTGTTGGAGAAGGGCATCACCACTTCAGTGCTGCTGATATTCAAGGGCTAATTCAACCTCAGCTTTACTGCAGGGGAAACTGGGGGAGAAAAGTAAACTCCTGGTCTGAAGGCTGAGTTGAGAGGATGCAATCACTATTTGAGTCAACAGGAGCTATAAGGAGCCAGTCAGATTGGGATGAGACAGGGAATGAGTTTTTCAGATTTAGAGGAATTTGTTGATGGAACAGTGCTTGGTATTAAGGAGTTCCTGTGTGGAGGCTCTTTGTGCCATCCCCTATTTAGGATTTCTTCATGGGGATGAGGAGAGCTTTTAAAATTATTTTTGGCAGTGAAAATAACTGCAGAATTTGTCATGAAAATATGGTAGTAAAAGAAAGATGCATTAAAAAAACCCCAAAGGGATAAATGTTGCTGAAACTGTGGGAAGCTCTTCTACCTTTTTTTTGTTTAAAAAATCAACAACCTAATATGTATGAAAAAGCTAGGAATGCATAGATCCCTGCAGAGGCACAGGACATACTTCAGTCCTTAGGAATTGCCTTTCTGAGAAATGTGTTAATTTATTTTGTTTTGTCCAGAGGCAAAAAAGGTATTGCCTGTAGCACGTAATCCTGTAGAAATATGATCATCAAAGTATTGCTTATGCTGATTCCTGCTGAGAAATTACAGAGGAAATAGATTCAGGACTTGCCTAAGTGAGTTTTGCTACTGAAACACATTTAGATGGAAGTGTGGGTCTCATAAGATGCAATCAGTTTGCCTTCTGGTGTCATGGTTATGTTTGCAGCAGGTTTATGGCTTTGAGATTGCTATATCTGTAAGGGAACAGATATAAAAGGCATTTCACTGTAATTTGAAGGAACCCTTAAGACTCCTGGGGTAATATCTGGTTTTGGTTGCTAAGTCAAAATTTTAGTAGTACTATTGAGTAAATTTTATATTTAAATTCTGATTCCTCGTTTAAGAAAAATTAAAATAATAAATATTTCCTGCAAATAGAGTATGGGATGTGATTCTAAAAAGCATTGTACTTTCCTAGTTTTAACATTATGTTTGTTAAATTTTGAAATTGGTCCAAATTTGGGCTTTCTCCAGCAGGATGAGAAGGAGACTACATAATTTTCATCTTAGTGTAAGACTAATGTAGCAAAGAAGACACTGATTCTTGTGTTAGATAATTCTCTTAACATTTTTCTCCTGTAAGCCCTAATCACGGATTTTTAAAAATATATACAGGAGTAAGGGGAAAGAAAAAGTCAAAGCATAAAATTTATTAACTTACATCAAAAATCTTAAAGACAGAGTAATTATATCATCTGAAGAAAACAATTGCTGTTGTAGAGGAAAATATTTCCAGTGTTGTAAGAAAAGAAAATGTTCAAAAAATTTCCACCATTTTGAGAGTCTATATTTTATTTTACGCGCTCAATTTTATGACGTTTTATAATTTATTTAAACATCTGCATGAAACTTTTTTTCAGTTTTCACTAGATCCATTGTCTTTGTTGAACAGTAAAAAAAAGAGATGTGTTTCAGTATGTTGTGTTTTAACTTAATTATCCAGGCTTATGTTACAAGGAGGCTGCCATTTTATAGATGGCATGAATCTTGTCAGTATGCTGTTGTAATAACTGTCATCTGACTAAAATTATATATCCTGCCATTAGTTTTGGAATGGGATTAGGAATGTCAGGTTCAGGATTTTTCAGCTGTAAACACCTTTGGAGGAAGGGGCTTGTCATTACTTTTTTGACTCAGACAACATCAGGAGCTCGTATTCCACAGAAGTGACTGGACCAAAACTAGTCCCAGAATTGTGTCAGAGCTTTATTTTTCTTTATTTCCTCTACTTTTATAAGGTTTGGATTTTGTTGGTTTTGGGGTTTTTTTTGTGTTGGATTTCTTTTTTTTTTT